>AIHY01000099.1:0-40160 GCA_000331125.1 Phytomonas serpens 9T
CCTGCTGCGCTGCAAGGTAAGGATCTGCTTGCGGAGGCCAAGACGGGTGCGGGTAAGACGTTGGCATTTCTCATTCCCATTGTGGAAATTATCACTCGTGCGGGATTCCGGCCAAGCAATGGAACGGCGGCTCTCATTATTGGTCCAACGCGTGAGCTGTGTTTGCAAATTGAAGGTGTTTTGCTAAAGCTGCTTAAGTATTTCAACGGATCCATTACGTTTTTGTGTTGCATTGGTGGGCAAAGTCGAAAACAAGAGAGCTTTAAGCTTGTGAATGGGGTTATGATTGTCGTAGCGTCGCCTGGACGTCTACTGGATCACCTGAAACTGACAAACGACTGGCACACCAAAAATCTCCTCATACTTGCAGTGGATGAGGCGGATCGCGTGCTCGACAACGGATTTGAGGAAGATATGCGTGAGATTGTGTCGCTCTTACCAAAGCAACGTCAAACTTTCCTGTTTTCTGCCACACAGACCACTCGTGTTGAACAACTTGCACGCATCTCATTCCAGAAACCACCTGTCTTCATTTCCATGAAGTCCAAAAAAGACAAGGCTACCGTGGAAACGCTAGAGCAGGGCTACGTCATCTGTGAGAGCGCAAAACGACTTCTCGTTCTGTACCACTTCGTGAAGCGGAATCTTAAGAAGAAGATGATTGTTTTCTTTAGCAGTCGCAATAGTGTTAGTTTTCATTGCGAGCTTTTTAATTACATCGACGTACCGTGTATTGCTTTCCATGGCAAGCAAAAGCAACACCAACGCTCGGCTACTTACATGCAGTTTTGCAACGCTGAAAATGGGGTGCTCTTCACAACGGATGTGGCGGCACGTGGGTTGGACATTCCGGCCGTAGATTGGATCGTTCAGTTCGACCCACCAGACGATCCGGTAAAGTATATCCACCGTGTCGGTCGTACAGCCCGTGCGGGGCGCTGTGGTAATGCGCTAATGTTTTTATTACCCCAGGAGAATCTTTTTCTCAAATACCTTTACAATGATGCCCATGTTTCCGTTAACGAATACACGTTTGATATTTCCAAACTCAACAGTAGTGTTCAGGAGCAGCTTGAGAAGTTAGTGTGTTCTAACTACTATCTGCGTACCTCGGCACGACAGGCCTATGAGGGCTACTTGCTGAGCTACAGCAGTAGTCAACTTAAGAATGTGTTTAACGTTCAAAGCCTCGATTTGGCTGAAGTAGCACGTGGATTTGCTTTAAGTGAACCGCCGCCTATAAAAATTGACCTTTCACAATCCGCTGCACACCTGAGCAAAAAGTTTCGTCGTGAAAATCGGGATATGAGGAAGTCGAAAGATATCAAACGCCGCGCTGTCGCATTAGATGCGACAAATAATCGACACAAAAATATTAGCGGTGAATGGGATTGAGAAGGAGATGACAAGTATTCATTTTGTTCTGCATTTGGAGGACACTGGGAATATTGCCTTTGAATGTATTATTTTTAACTATAATACTATAAGACACGTTTAATACTATTACTAATTCAAAAAAGAATTCAGCAACTCATACGTAAAAACGGTTCATTATTTTTGATGGAGTTACTTTTAGATTCTCTGGATCGGGACAATCAGCTGGATTATGGAGTCTTCCAGGCAGTATTCCCTGCACTCCTTGTATCTTCAAAAGGGAATAGGCGAATATCAATATGTGAACATCTCTATCTACTAGCTTAGCATATTGTAGCTTATTTACTCATAAGGTGTCTCATCATTAGATTGCAAACATTTTTTGTGTACTGCTTGACTTTAGTGCTGATTCTTCTACAAAAATAGTTAGCTACACGTTCAGCATGATTTAGAGTCGTATATAACAAACTAAATATTGTCGCTAAATGAGGAAGTGAAGAAGTTGTGCAGGGACGAAAATCAGCTGAAACGGGGCTGAATGTACCAAGTGAAGACTGGTTTTTCTTAGAATTACTTTGCAGAAAAAATTTCTGTAATCATGATAGGATTCGCAAAGAATTGCAGTCCATACACCGTGCTAAAATAACAGGAATATCGTCAGCTGTGTTGCCTTGTTTATCTCGGCACTTCGGCTTGGAGCAGCAGATCTTTGAAAGACCCTTAGTAAACTCACTCCCCATAATAATCAAACAATACTTGAACAGTTATGATGAGTCACAAACATGAATGAAGGAAGAGACCTATGAGAAGAATGCCAATACCCTCCTTACATCACTAATCCTCACAACGGCAGCAAAATTCCTTATCAGATATGTGCAGGCCATGTCTACGCATTGCCTACAGAACAGAATCGGTAAAGCTTACGCTAATCAGGAGCTGATTTCCATCTTTGGCGCAATGCCATTGTGTGGCGACCTAATGAAAGGGTTTCATGAAGAGAACTCATCACATGTAGCGGAGATTGGTACTGGACACAGCGCAGCGAGGGCTGATGATGACTCCTTTGCAGTAGCACTGGAATGCTGTGGTCTAGCTGGACATGTTTTTGGTGTGTCCGGTGAAATTAGCAGGAAGCACGTGCTCTCACAAACCTGATAATGGAGTTTAGTGCTCCCTTCTCGCTCATTTTCTAAATCTTTTGGTGTAAGTGAGCGGCCTTGGTCGATATTTCTCGTCCTTTTTCTGATTTCGGAAGCATGTGGTGATGGTTTGAAAATATGACCTATAGCAGTACATCGGCAAATCGTGCGCTAAGGGACATAAAATGTTCTGAGTCTTGCACACAGATGCACTTCTGTTGATATGTTTTTAATTATTCGTATTATCTGATGTGAATATCTACATACCTTCCCTTATAGAGGGTATTAAGAAATGCGGATGAATGATAATGTTGTCATTGCCAAATCCTTCTATTCGCTCTAATTTATGCATTATGCATAAACCTTAATATTCCCCCCCCCAAAAAAAAGATGAGAGATAGTGGAAGAACTTATATTAAATGTGACAAGTGGAAGTCAGTATGCTCTATTTTTTCATGTTCCTTTTTACCTCTACCGTTTTATGTTTTGATATATCATGCTTATCTTCCTTTTTGATGTGCATTTTTGGTTAAGCCTCTCTGTGGATAACCTTTATTTATCATCTCATCATTCATTTTTCAGACAGCACAGGAAATTTGCCCGAATATCATTTACTTTGCACATTAAAAGTAGTGTTTTTATTCTAGTCTGTTGTTTCTTTTTTTTTTAGGAAGGGTAATAATACATCTTAACTCCTTATCCTGTATTTCATTTCGCAGTTTTGTCATTCCTCTCATTCATCCGTGAAGCTTTTTTCACCTTTGTCAGCTAGTGAAGACTAGCTCGTTTTTACTATCCTTAAACATATAGGTACACTAAGCGTGCGAAATTCCTTTTATTGATGTATATATGCACTTTGTGATTGACAGCTTTTATTGTCTGAATAAGGTTTGAATTTTAGGCTTTTTTAGCAGCACGATTTCTGTGTCCAGCTTACAGAAGCAACTAAAGAAGTTTTTTATCCAACATCAGAAAGAACATTTTCTATTCTAAAATTTGAATTAAGGGAAACTGTAAAAAAAAACATAGATAACGCGAAAATGATTACTGATTGCATTCCTCAAAAAGAACAGTGTCGTATTGTTTTACTCGGTGATGAGAAGGTTGGAAAGACCTCCTTGATAACTCAACTTATTAATGGTGTCTTTGTCGAGCATCATAATCCGACCCTATTGGACAGCATTACCTATCAAGACGACGTCGATGGGCAGACTTATACCGTTGAGATCATCGATACATCTTCGGATAGCGCCTTTGCACTTCATCGTTTACCTTACATACAGATGGCGGATGTTATTGTGCTCGTTTATTCGGTTGTTGTTAAGGATTCTCTGCTCAATCTTAAGCGGCATGTGGATGAGGTTGCCAAGGTGCGGCGCAGTGGTCTGGAGCACTTCATAATGAAATCAGCATATGGTAATGGGATGCAGCAAAATAGCACCAAAGGACCTTCTCCCCCCGCTTCTCGGTATCGCAAGGAAGTGCCAATTTTTTTAGTAGGTACCCATCTAGACTTAGTATCTTCTTACTTCAAACACAACAATTCAGACTCTACGTGTGTTCCCGAGCGTGTAGATCCCGAGCTTGTAGAGCTTGTGTCAGAGCATTGCCTCAAATCTGTGGGGTTTCCTATTGGACCACTCCCTAATAACGAGGAGCCGAATGGTAGGAAAAAGAAAAATAGCACTTTTCAACGTATGTTTAAGAATATTTTCAAAACTCGAAAAGGTGTCGAAAAGTCAAAGTCAAACAATGGTGTAAGTAAAGAAGCGTCACCACTATTCTCTAATCAAGGCAGTTCCAGTGAATTTGGCAATTTGTCGCTTTTGCCGTCTAACGGTTCGAATTCCAATCTAGCTACATCACTTCCAGCAGGGACATCGGACCGCTTACCCATATTTGAACTCTCTGTCAAAAATTCTGAACAAGTGTCTCAGCTGTTTCTGCTGATTTTGCGATTTCATATTCTAGTAAAGGATGCCCAGCTAGCCGGATTGAGTACCCCCCTTCTGTCACCGATGCTTGCTAGATCATTTTCATCGTCATCCTTCTCGAAGAGGTTAGATAGTCCTTTATTCGTACCATCATCTTTTCCACATGCTGAGAGAAACAGCAAAATAATGTCGACTATTGAAGAGAAGCAACATTCCGCTGTACCTTTTCTAAATGACGTTCAAAGCACTCAGAAAGTAGCAAATTCAGAAACCCCACTTCTCGCTGCTGACGATTTGGATGCTTACGCGACAGAACCGCTTGGCTTTCAGCAACAAGCACAAACTCCAAAAGGTAGCGATTCCTCACATGAATCAGTGGAGAGCCAACCAAATACTGTCGTGCCACAATCATTCGTTTTATCTTCATCGAACAACTGCATCACGCTGGGTGATCAAGGCATGAAGAAGTCCACGTATAACAATCATCCCTTTGATTACTCGCGCAAATTATCACATTTGGAGAAACCGAAAGGTGAGTTGGTATCGCCCACCCAACTTCAACCCCACACACCCGCGATTTGTGGGCATCCCAGCAATGATGACGTCCCTATCAGGAACTTTCCTCTGTTAGATTATTTTGACGATGATCGAGATATTCATCAGGGCTACATAGGTTCTGAGGTTTGTTTTGCACACACCCGCAAGCCTTCACAGTCCTCCTTGGGTGCTAGTAGTACTATGATTACTGGAGATGATAGGATACCAGCGCCCCCACCATTACCTTTGAGTTGCAGCACCGAAAACGTATTGGACACAAGCGGTAATGACGGTATTTCTACAAAACATACCGCAGATATCATCACTGATAGCAAAGGGAATATGTGTAAGAATATAAACTCAACTAACTTGCCCAAAGTATTGCCTGTCCATAACAAAAGTCTTAGCTCCTCTAATGCGTCGAAATTGGGCAAGATATCCAACATGCAGCGAGTGGACAGGTCCAAGTCTGAGATTGTTCCTCGAACCAAACCGCATTTTTACCGCACAAAATGCACCCCAAATCAAAAAGCGGGGACGGGCACAATAAAGGGCCGATATCTAAACACGCCCGACAACAATTTGAGGCGGATTGTTTCCAGCAACGACGCCTGCTTGGTTGTAACGCCACCAGCATCCCCATTTATAAGTCTGTATCCAAAGCGTGGTGACGTCGATTGCGTCCTTTCAAAGATTCATTATGAATCTCGCGAGCAAAGCTTCACCCCTTCCTCCGCCACACGTACTGATACAGAGAGGCAGCTATTGACGCACCTTGGTAATCCGTGTGAAACACCCAACATCATATCCCGAAATTTATCAAAGGATCGAGGGGAGTTCATGGGGGAAGTCATGCACTCTTTAAAACTGTCTAACATAGCCGATGATGATCACGAAACGTTAACTTCACCATGTGTGTGTGTCGAGGGCAGTGACTCCGTGGAAACGAGGCCACTCGAGGTAGCTTGTACAGATGAAAGAAGAGTCCCCGAATTTGTAAATTCGCATGAGGATCGCAGCACGTCAATTGCCATGTGCGGTGATGTAAATTTCTCAAATATTGAGATATTTGTGAACCAACCAACGATCTCGACGAAAGCGTCTAGGAAATCTGGCGAGGGATCACTCAGGAATGATATCACTCAAGGAGGCATAAATGACGACGTGTTTCACGGGTATCACTCGGCTTCAACCTATGTTTCTAGATCTTCTATCAAGGCTAAGAAGGTAAATGCAGAACCCTGTTCCAGGAACTCGTGCTTTACGATGTAGGTACTACATAGCCCAAGAGTGCGAAAACGAGAAATATCATCAATCGTGAATGGCTATGGGGGAACGTTTCCGGTTTGTTTAGTAATTTTTTTTCCACATTCACTTCTTATTGCTATGCTGTTGCCTTTGGTGATTGCTGAAATAAAACCCTTTATTTTCACACAGCAAGTTGGTGTTGTAGTGACTAGTGTTGTATGGTTTGTAACAAACAAGTAATAAAAAGACTACATGCTCCAAGTCAGAGCAGGTGGGAGTGCTCATTATTTTTTTTGATTGTGTGCTCTCTTCTACAATTTTTATAATTTTATTGCTTCAAAATGATTGCATGGAGCGCAGCCCTGTGCTTGTGTGTTGACATTATGGTTTTGTAGTAGTAGCATAAGCAGGTGGACCGAATGAAAAACTGATTCCGATAGGTTTAATCCCGAAAATACAATCAGCGGGTAGACTTCTAGGGGTTAGGATCATCTGTATTCCTTTTACTCTTTTTTTGTCCTTCTTATTTCCATCCTTAAAATCTCGTTGGCTGACGATGTTCATTGAGACACACGCATACTTGTAAGACTTTCGTGTATGCATAGTGATAGAACTAGTGCATAATGAGTATGCACAATATGGAATATGCATACTATGAACAAGGGGGTTAAGCGCCATCTCTAGTCAAACTAGTCGATGAAAAGGGGGTGTGAGGGAGGGGGGACAAAAGGGTTTAAATTTATTATTTTTTCAGGTCTCAAAATACGGCTAACGTTTGTGCTGACAGTGCATTCTGCTACGAATAGGCGTATTAACATTATATATGCATTTCTCTACCGAATCCATTTGTTGTAAAATATACATACAAAAAGAAAGCTTGTTTTCTCTCATAAAATGATTATAGGGATTACCCTGTGAACTGTTGTCGAAAGGTTACATATTTTACATCTTTTAATTTCATTTCCAGCATTCAACCTTCTTTGGGTGTCACAGACAACAAATCATGGAGACCTCTACGTGTGCATATGCTAAGACAAGGAATCTAACGAGGAAAGGAGACACCCACGATGACTTGATTATTCTTCTGCCTGAACAAGAGCTATGTGATGTTAGGGTTTGCGCCACAAGACCAGCTTTGTACTATGCAATTCCCATTGACGAAGATGTTCTTATTACGATAGATTTTCATGAGTTCTGCCTGATCAGTCAATGCGAACTATTGCTAAGTTTTGTCGATTTACACCCATCTAGAAATACTGCCTCGTGGAAGTTATTGTCCCCAGAAAGCAAGAAACGAATGGTAATTCATCCAGCAGATTATAGTTACATTTCTAGCAACTTAGTTACCCAGTATGCCACCCTAGGCAGGCAGGGAGATACAAATCTAAAATATAAGGCTAGTCATTACTTATATCTGTGCGTAAATTATCTGAATGATAGTGGCAGCAGCTTTTTTCGTCTTGTAGTTCATTTAAGTAAGGAGTACTATAGTACGTGGTACTGCCAGAGCAAGCGTACACTTCCAATGAACACAAATTTATCTGAACATGATGTTGCTCCTCAAAATTCTTCGTGCTTGATGTCCCTTACACACGTTGGGGCAAGCAAGGACTCGCAAATGGATACGGATCAAGGGAACGGGGAGATGGGGAGACGAGAGAAGGATTCAAGCGACAATGCTCAACATTTTAAGGCTATAACCGCCGCATCAACTGCTCCGCCTATTGAGGATGGTTTTATGTCTGAAGATAGACATAAAAGTTTCACTAAATTTGACTACAATAACACTATTCACAATTTGGGCAGCTACACACAGGGTGCTATGCATCTTCTGTATAGCACATTTTACGCCGGTGCATGGAAGGGCCTTTATCCGCATGGCCGCGGTGCCGCATACTACGAGCTCTTAAATGGTGAGTGCAGATCGAAGTTGAACAGTCCTTTTATGTTACTAGGCCATTCTTTAGTGCAGATGGTGCAAGAGCAGCACAGCCTGCCGTGGTCAGCCATGACTCTTCCTCAAGATCCCACGCTAGGTGGGATTGATATCAATGATGCCTTTCTCGCCTCGCTTACTGGTATCCAAAGCATCGAGGCAGTGGTGGCGGACGCAAAGTCAAAGGATCTGACCTCAACCTTCGTAAAGGGTAACGAATGCAGCCCCACGGAGGCTCCGACTGACAAGACGACTGCAGCAATGGTCTCTTGGGATGTCATCACTCTTGATCCTGAGCGCCGAATGGAGGCCTACGATGGAGAGTGGCAGCTTGGGCGAAAGCACGGGCTGGGGGTCTACCAATGGGCAGACCGCGTCTATATTGGAGATTGGATGGCTGGACTGCGCAACGGCTATGGCGTATTGCTACGCCAGGATGGCAGCTGGTATCGCGGCGAGTGGTTGGCCGACAGGCGCCATGGCCACGGCGAGGCACTCCTCCTCTTTCCGGAGAGACCACTCCTCTACAAGGGTCAATGGGTTAAAGGGCTGCGCGAGGGTGCTGGGTCTCTCACTTATCCAAACGGTGTCGTCGTGGATGGGACCTGGCAAGAAGATGTGATGGACCTAAACGTGCACGCACGGTACCCCGACGGTACGGTCTTTAGGGGCGGTTGGCGAGACGGGCTACGCCATGGCTCGGGCATCTTCACTAATGAGCTTGGGAATGTTTACACAAATACGTGGGATATGGACCGCCCCGTTGGACCTGGTACGGTTCAGCTAACCAACGGGGTCCGCTTTGAAGGCCAGTGGTCGGTTGAAGGCATCATCTGTGGTGAGTTTCACTTTCCCAAAGGCACCGTCTACACAGGAGAGTGGGATTGGACCCTTGGTGTGCGCGAGGGGCATGGCCGGTGTGTGTACCACAACGGTGATGTTTACGAAGGTTATTGGCAAAATGACCAGCGGCATGGAAAGGGAATGATGCATTATCATGCTACTGGTGCAGTATATGATGGATTCTGGGAGCATGGTGTGCGCTGTGGGATGGGCATTCTCACCGAGGGTGACGATGTTTACGAGGGGGAGTTCGAACGGGGTGAGCGCAGCGGGTCCGGCACGCAGAAATCGAAGGATGGCTCTGTTTACACAGGCGACTGGCGCTTCAACCACCGCGCCGGCTATGGTGTCTTTTACGATGCTAAAGTGAATGCCACCTATATAGGTGTTTTTCTGTATAATCGTCTCCAAGGTTATGCCACTGCTGTTTACGAACACCACGGAAAGGAAAAGTACGAGGGCTCTTGGCTAGACGGCAAGCAACAGGGCAGGGGAACTTTTACTTTTGACAATGGAGATGTTCTATGCGGTGTGTGGCATCTTGGCCAACCACAGGATGGTGCCGTTAAGTATACCTGCTCCGACGGTACTCGCTACGTGGGGGATTGGGTAGGTGGATCTCGCTGTGGCTATGGAACCGAGGTGAGGACTGATGGCAGCGTGTACGAGGGGGAGTGGGCTGAGAACAAGCCTTTTGGACACGGGCGCCTTATCAGTCCTGATGGCAAGGTCTTTGAGTCTTCATGGGAGGATGGGAGGATTACAAGTGGGGATTGCAAGATTATATATCCAGACGGTAGTGTGTACTGTGGGGATCAAATCAATGGGATTCCTCATGGTAAGGGAGCGCTTTCTTACCTCGATGGTACAATCTTTAAGGGGGTATTTCGCGAAGGTATTTATAGTTTATAGAAGTTTTGAAGTCGACAAATGCCAAAGCGTACAACATAGCATAAGTGTAGTCATAGAATTTGTGAGGAGAGAGGGTTGTGATGGGAGGAGGAGGAGAAGCAAGGTCATGTAGCCATCGATGTCACTTCTATATATGGTGGATTACCGGATCCAAGGATCTTTTTAAATATGTAAACTATATTTTCCTTATGTGTTCTTCCATAAGGAGTGTTCGGTTTTGTGAAACATGTGAATAATTTATTTCGGGTCTACATGGATCGTAGAAGCAAAAAGAACATCCACTCAGTTTACAAAAGTGGGCCTAACTGTGTTTCGTAAGAGTATGAGAATTTTCATTTCAAAATATATGTTGATGAGAAAAGGGATGGGACGATTACGATATGATATTCTCCTTCCTGTTCACAATCTTTCTTTTGTTTTCAAGGCATATCATCATCCTCGTCGCTGTACTATTATCTTTCATAACTAAATCTGTAGATGAATAATAAGCTTAGTGTTCGAATCAATAGAAGTGTTTAAAGCATAATGGGCATCGCGGGCTTCTTTCTATGGCTTCAACGATGGTACTCGAATTGCATCGAGGAGGTTCCGCAAGAGGTTGTTGATGCCGCGATGCAGGGCAAATCACTTCTAGGGAAGCGTGACACCAAGTACCGGTATGACAATTTCTACGTGGATATGAATGGTCTTATTCACCCCTGCTGCCATGATACACATCCACTGCCGGAGCCGGAGACCGAGGAGGAGATGTTTGAGCGCATGTTTGAGCATCTCGACCTTCTTGTTAAGATAGCAAGGCCACGCAAGTGTCTAATTCTCTGCATAGACGGTGTGGCTCCGCGTAGCAAGATGAACCAGCAACGCAGTCGTCGTTTCCGCGCCGCGGAGGAACGTCTAGAAAGCGACACAATTTCGAAAGAAGTGGCAGATGAGATTGAGATGAAGAACGAATTACCGCGGCCACATGTGCGCGGGCGATGGGATCACAACGTTATTACCCCGTCTACCGATTTTATGGAGAGAGTGGGAACAGCAATTAAGTGGTTTATTATGAAGAAACTCAATGAGGATCCTGCTTGGAAGCACCTTGCGGTTCTGTTTTCTGATGCGCACACCCCTGGTGAAGGGGAGCACAAAATCATGCAGTACATTCGAGCTCTGCGAGCTCAACCAGGTTACCACCCTCGCACGACACACCTCATTCAAGGCATGGATGCGGACTTGATTTGCCTTGGACTTTCTACGCACGAGCAGCACGTGAGTATCTTTCGAAATCAGCTCACCGAAACTTTCAGCGCCGATATGACTCGCTTTTGCTTTTTTAACCTCTTTAAGTTTCGTGAGTCCTTAATGAGAGACTTTAGCAATATTCCGGACATGAAGTTTGAACGTGTGCTGGACGACTTTATTTATTTGTGTTTTTTTGTCGGAAACGATTTTTTGCCGCATATTCCGTTGATCTCCATTAAAACCAAAGGCATCGAGATGCTGGTGGACCACTACGTTCGCGATTTTGACCAACATTCATATCTCACCAATGGTGGTGAAGTGGATTTCCGCAGGCTTGCCACCTTTTTACGCAACTTTGTAGACAAACGAATGAAGGAACTACAACGAGAATATAGGACTGTATTAAGAACAAAGGAACGTGCCAAACAACAAGTAGCAGAGCGCATCGAGCAGAGTGCTTACAAAGCTGAAGAAGTGCTAGAGTCATTGCTGCCAGACCGCTCTAACGCCCAGGAGGTGAGCAATAAATTGCTTAGCATACTTGTTGGTGCACGGAAAGAACAGAGCCGATTCGTCGCCGATACACAGTCTCTGCCCTTTTCCTATCTCACAGATGACTATCGGGGAGAATACTACAAACATAAATTTGGCTGGGATCCGGATGCAGACCAGGAGACTTTTGAGTCGAACATTCGCCGGTGCTGCGCCGAGTACCTTCGCGGCACGCAGTGGGTGATGCGGTATTACACCAAGGGCTGCCCCTCTTGGGGATGGTATTATCCTTTCCACTACGCGCCGTTACTGCAGGACCTCGCCACCTTCACCGCTAAAGTGGATGTAAAAATGCATATCAACGCGCCTTTGCATCCCGTGGAGCAGCTTCTCGCCGTCCTGCCGCGACTCAGCGTTGATGCCTTACCTGAAGAATTGCATGAAGCAGTCAAGAACAAGCAATCTGTGCTTGGTCATTTCTATCCCGATAAGATTGATGTGGACTATAGCGAGGCAAATTTTTCCTACCAGGGGGTCCTTCGGATCCCTTTCATCGACAGCAAGGCGCTGAGCAAGGCCTGTCAACAACTCATAGATCTCAAGGAGGATGTCGGCACAACACTTCTTTTCCTGAATGAATCAAATCCGTTATGCAGTAAATTATACCGTCTCTTGAAGATGAACGGGGTTGCGGGTCGAGATGTTGTGAGGCATAGCCGCGATCAGTTCGTATCTATCACGGCAGACATTGCAGCGACCACTCCGATAGCAGGCCGTGTAGGCCTGTGCGTGGACGAATGTCCACTCCATGCTAAACTAAGGTGCCCCGATGCAGGACTAGAGCGGTGCATACCTTTTGGTTTGCCCATTGAGGATAACGCTACACATTGCTTTCTGTATGAACTTAACACGCAGACAGAATACATTCAGTCACTTCTAAACGTTCAAGGTCGGTCAGAAACGGTACAGATCAAGGGAGCGAAGATGACGAAACATGATTTCCCCTTGGAGGATTCCCCAGACCAAGGAGAGAGACCTAAGAAACGCACTAAGCGTCCTCGATCTAGTTCTCCAGTCGTGCACTCAACAAGTGGTGTAGATGATGATGATGATGAGAGCACGCGTGCTGTTTTCCCAAAGGCCATTGTTTCAGGCAAAGAAGGCAGTATAGATACGCTTAGTTCATTTAAAATCACATCTCGGCACCGTTTAAGCAGAAGTAATCAAAATTATCATGCTAAAGAAAGCGACGCCGATGACCAAAATTTTTCTTCCCTTGATTCTGAGCCATGTAAGGTCGTAAAGAGAAAAAGGCCGAAGAAGGAAGCAAGACAGGTGAATGAGATTGCTTCTGTTGGTATGAATTCCAAGGCTGTGTCGAAGGGTCACAAGGCTAGCCCTGTGAATGGATCAGCCAAGTGTCTCTCACACACTAACATGATGAAAATGAAACATAAAGATAGGCATTAAATTCTATGTTTTGGTTGCAGAAAAAAGGGATACGCTGAGCTTGTACGCATTTTTCAAGGAATTTGATGTCCAAAATTGTGCTGAATGTTTTTCTTTGACCTCATAGCGCGATACTTACTTGAAGGCATTACATAGTGGCTAAGTGTGGCAGCTAGCGTTCATTGAAATTCCATTTACTCCCTCAGGCAAGTTTTCATTGCCCTATGTGATGATCAATTACTTCTTTATGATTCTTGTACTTTCTTGTTAAATTATGATGGATTCAATGTAACCAACACTTTGGTCTTAACGTTGAGGATCACTTCTTATTCATTGTCATCAATCGTAACTGAGGTACTTCCAGTTGAATGGCAGATTATAGATGATAAGTTTAGTACATTAATGATGAGGGGGGTGCATGTTATCATAATGCATTCTTTTACTCTAAGAAGATTGCATTTTTAAATATAATCGAATTTTTTATGATACGAGTAAGTGGGATGCAGAAGGAAATCCTGTGTAAAGTTACAAAAAAAGGTCAGTATCAAATTTGTTGACAATATGATCTATTTTTCTTCCTCAACATGTGTGCACAAGAAGATACTCTACGATCCTCTGCAAACCTCTTTTATTCGTTCTAAAGCTAATGTACATAGATAGATCAAAAGGTTCTAGTAACAATATAATCGGGGTGAAACGCTTAGCAAAGTGTTATCATGATGACTGACAATGTGGCAAATTGTATTGCTTTCGAGCGAGCTTGTGAAGCCTATAACAAAGGTATCATCCATTTACTAAATGGAAAATTCGAGCCCTGCATCCTTGCCCTACAGGAGTGCATCTTTTTTTCCCCCAATCGTAGCAATGCTAATGCGATGGTAGCACTCGGGGAGTGTTACGTTATGGCATGTGATCTCGCGTCGGCAGTGCGCTGGTACCGCCGTGCCTTGTGGGTGTTCCAAGGTTCATCATCTCCTGCAGCGGATTCGCAGGGTCTTAAATCACTTTCGGTAAACCACTCTCCTCAATCATCGAGCCCTTTTATGCCAAATGAGGTCGATATAGAAACTCAAGGACCTGACCAAGTGGTAGACTCAAGTTTAGTGATCTCTGCCTTTCCCGATTTCACTGAGCATGAAGGTGAGAGATATGGAGAGGTTCAAATTGTGGATCAAAGTTCAGCACTCGTCACGCAAGTATCAGGGGCTGGGCTTACTATCTCAATGGGGGAAGCGCCAGGAGCTTGTGAGGTTAGTAAAAGCCAGGTAGAAACACGATTAGCAGGCCTCCTTGATGCACTGGGCCTTGTACATTACCGTATGGGTGACTTTGCACAGGCTCTACGCTTCGCCGAGCAGTCAATTGCTTTGCTTCCCAACCAGCCGCTTGTGTGCTTGCATAGGTGCATGTATTTAATGGTGATGCAGCGGCAAGATGAAGCAGAACGAGAACTAGAGAAATATCTAAAGGAAATACAGAAGTCCACTAAAGACAGCACTGCATCCCCCTTTAGCCCTCATCGATTACAGATCGCAACCCTTCTAGTGCACTTATGTTGCAGTCGGCAGGCGTTTAAGATGGCGCGCACGCTGCTGGAAGAGGAGCTTAAAGGCGGTGGAACGCGTATGAAGGTAGTGACCGAAGTTGAGGATTCAGGGAAAGGGGTCGATGAAACTCACCTATCTATCGTTGCACGACAACAATTCCATGATTCCTACACTGATTATCGTACCAAGGCACTCGCACGACAGGACGTTGGTACGATCAGTCGCTGTATCAACGTCTTTCCTGATGATGTTGATTTACTCTTTACACGTGCGCAAATATATATCCGTACTGGTCAGTTGAAACGGAGTGTTAGGGACCTTTTCCGTTGTATAAAGGAAAGTAACGGCACACATACGCAGGCAGTTGAAATGATGACATCGGTTCTTTTTACTATTGGTCAAACCAGTCTCGCGGATGAGCAGAGCTATGCTGATCCTAGCGCTGCCGGTGGCCATTCTCAAAACAAAAGCAACTTGGACGAAGCTATTGTGTACTACACGGAGTCGTTGAAATGGCGAGCGGACAATACCTTGGTGCTACTTGCGCGTGGGGATTGCTATTCCAAGAAGGAGGACTACGTGCACGCCCTGGAAGACTACAGGAGAGTTCTCGAGTTGGAGGAGAAGTTAGGGGATGAGATCTCACCATTAGCTTCTACTGCGAATGGACGTATTGCCACCTTGCATAATCTGTGGGCACGCAAACTATATTTTATGGGTGATTTTAAGGAGGCTGAGATAGAGTTCACAAATGCAATTAAGGCCGACAACCAGCAGCCGATCTTTTTCTTTTATCGTGCGATGTGTCGTTTTAGGCTTAAGGAGCCGTGCTATGCTTTGCGTGATGTGCTATCTTGCCACGAGTTAAGACCAACAGACCCTAAGCTTAGAGCTTTTGTGATCCGCTACCTTGGCAGTGAGGATATTTCATTTTCGCCGCCATCATTGGCAAGATTGCCCGCATGCTTGCATTCAAGGGGATCTCATGTCCCCTTGGCCTCAAGTAGTCTTGCCGTTCGATCGGGGAAACAGAGTCAGGTAGGAGACATGGTAGATGAGGAAACTGAGAGTAAAGTCCAGTCTAGACAGGGCGATTCATCGAGTTCGAAGAATATGGCATTCCTACCCCCTGTTGTTACGTCGAGCTTCAATCAAGCAAAGTATCTTGAGTCTTGGCGTCACTACCGTCAATTAAACCAAACAGATCCCATCGCACCTGGTCCCTTTCAAGGGAGTGATAGCATTGGTAATCAGTTGAAGGGTAGCAAAGTTTTATTGAAGGGCAAACAGATGAGGTTGCGCTCCAAATACAACAGCAGTATGTAAAAATGTATATTAGAAAATTGAGTTTATTTTATTGTATAGTATATTATAATTTCATAACTTTTGCGATGGTGTCTCAGCTCGTGCTACTGGGTGGAGCTTAGGGAGATTTTATTATTATTTTATTTCACCCTTTTCCTTATATCAAATCTTATGCTTATTTGAGTTAGGTAGTGCAGTTGAAAAAATTCTCCCTTTATAACTTTCTCATCGTCGTTTGGTCTACTGTAAGTAAAGAAAGTCAATTCGATTTATAGTATGATAGCATGCTTTTATTGAGCAAATGCTGGAAATCGTCTCGCCCTCCATCAGTTTTGGTGACGCTACTTCGCTTACGAAATGAGTTCCAGAGATTGGGCGGCAATGCTGTCACTGTAACGAGACTTTCTACGTCATCTACACATGCTAAGCCGGTTTCTTCAGACATAAAATCGACTGATCGGGCTTCATCTGCATGTGTTTCAGTCTCCGATGCTGCGGAAGCGATTTCAGGCTCTTTAATAGCTCCACATCCTTCACTTACGTCTTCATCACGGCCAAACAATGCCGACTTAGAGAGACTAGTAGCCGATGCATTGAGACTTCTAAATAAGGGGACGCGACCGCATGATCCGCTCTCCGACTTGCCTGATACTTCGTCCCAATACTTCATGGAGGTTGGAAAACTCCTGACGGTAGCATCCTTGTTTAGGGTCTCCACGACGGACGCACGGGTTGCCGAAGGGCTTGAGTGGGTGCGGCAGCACCTTTCACAGTTTCGAACGACACGGCAGATCATTTCCGTTTGCATGCCGATTATGAATATGAGGGATGGGCAGACCAACGGACAGAAATTTATATGGGATTATCTATACGAACCCCTGTTGTTGTCGCTCCAGCAGAGTAATGGATCAGATATTTCTTCTTGTGCAGTAGAAGCCACTGGTTCTGCGCCGTTGTCGGCAGCTGGAGACTTGGTTCGTGGGGAGGCTGATGATGACCGACAGCTCCAGCAACATCGCACTTCAGTTGTCTCCGTATTCTCACTAATTTCAAAGCTTTTAGTGGCCCCCAGCGATAATCCTTTGGTGGAACCCGCACTAGCAGCTGTTGGCCTAAGCTCCGACGAAGCGTTATCTCAGGAAAAGGTGGCATATCTACCCAGACCTCATGAACCTTCTGCGTCGGGCGAGGTAGACAAGCTTTTGACTTTACTCGAGGCTGCCGTGATGAATCTGCAACGGAGTTTTATCCCTTCCTCGGGGCGTGGTGGTGCGGGGGAAGTTGGACAGGCGGTGGTTCTCGCGGCCCGTTCGAGAGGGCCCGCCGCCCCCGTCCTCCCCTTGAGGCTGAGCGAGTGCACACACTACCTGCAGAGTTCCCACGCGATGCGGCAGCTCTTGGGCTCCCCCGATCTGGCTCCCACGCAGGTGATCGCATGGCTTGCTCGTCTTGATGCCTGCGACCGGGCGATGCGGCCGATTGTGTCGGACGCGATTGCCTTTGCTGCATCGAATGATTCATCCTCCGCGTCGTCCGGAGCGCGTTCGCTCAAGCCGTATGATGTCATTAATGTTTTGAAAATCTTGTATCAGATTGATTCCGTACATCTGCAGGTGGAGCAACCGATTCGGACGCTGCTTGGTCTTTTGCCGGTCGTCGTCTCAATGTCCACAATGGGAGAGATATGTACGCTGGTGCAGGTCCTTAGCAGGGCTCGTGGTCGTGACTCGGGAAACTCGACAATAGGAGTTTTGACTCCAGATATTGTGCTACCGTTGGTTGAATCCATTCGGGCTAAACTATTTTTGATGGTAGAATCCCACGGCACGCGGATGTGGCCAATGGAGTGCAGCATACTTTTATCGGGATTATCGCGCTTAGAGTCCAGTAGTGGAAGCAATGCCAGTATCGATGGGCGATTGAGGGCATTCGTAGGGAACGTGTACATTGCTAGTGACGTGCTGAATCTGTTCTGCGTCCATTTTATCGCGGGTGCCGATCATGTTGGGGCCGCACAACTTATACCCTTTCTACAGGGCTTAGCTCGCCTGAAGTCAACACGCTCGCGGCGCCATAGTGGAAAGGCCGCGAGAAAGGCTAATACAGATGTTTTGGCTGCGTATCTACCTGTCTTGTCTACAACCCTAGTGAAATGCGCTGATATCGCCACAAGACTCGTAAGATATGATAAGCTTTCTGCGCAGGAAGCATCACACATTTTGTCATTGTTAGTCCAACTTCGTTTTAAGGGATGTGAATCTTTTTTTCTATCTATAGAGCAGTTACTTGGTTCAGTTTTCAACGACGACCTTCTAGAGGGTTGCAGTGGTAATCATAGAAATATCCATGCAGCTGTTTTTGACGCGGTTGATCAGCTGATAGGGTTCTTACGAGGTCCACGTACGAAACTTAAAGATGAGTCAGACGTTGTGCGCCCCCATTCACACGCTTTGGACTGTGCGCTGAAGCTACGAAGTCGGTTGTACGATAGTGTTTTGGGGAGTGTGGCGCAGGCTGAGACTCCAAAGGAGGTCATCCGTTTGCTCAAGTTGCTGTACCCAGCAGTCAACACGCCGACACCTCTGCAAGGTGAAATTGATATGCACCACACAGGTAGTTCCGTGACGTCTAAGACGACAGGATACTTGGATCTTGAGGAGGTAAAGTTGCTCGCAGATAGCGAGGCGGATGATGAAGTAGCAGTGCACGCGAAGGATTTCTTAAATGGAGATGATGAAGAGGTAGTACATATTCCCACAGATGCGGATATAGTCATGGGCACACTTTACCAAGTTCCCCGCTCACGGCATGCTGTGGATGGCCCATTGGAGACATTTGCACGGCGAATTGAGTATGTGTCCAAGGAGTGCAATGCCCACGAGCTGGTGGAGCTCTCTATGGCGGTTGCGCAGCTCTACCGTTCCCACGGAATGAAGGAGTTAAGTACCTATCGGACCCTTCATCATCTCCTTCACCGCGCCTCATTTGTTTCGCTTTCTGTTTCACAATATAAGAAGTTATTAGACGCCCTCCGTATTGCTAAAAGGGGAGATGCAGTTCCTCTGCACATTATGGAGGGATTTTCTAGTGCTCTTGCTGCTTCCACAACTAGCAACCCTCATAGTGAGGAGAGTTGTGACACAGAGAGAGGTTCTTTTGCGACATGTGCATCACGTTCTATCCTTGAAGCTGTTGCCATTGGTCGAACTATATTGGCTTCAATCAAGCAACAACTAAAGGATACGAATTCAATTGAGAAGGTACCAAGTCACATGGTTGCACAGGAACGAAACAAGAGGAGAAAGATTTTTATAGAGATTGGTAATTCTTATATAAGTCAGTGTGCAACGGCGATTAATCAGTTTGATCTTAATTCCTATACTGGCCACTTGTCGGGCAGTGCGGAAGAGTTAATTGTTTTAGCTTATATTCTTGCTCAGCTATACCGCATCCTCGCTGCGGGCCATGTACAGGGTGATGAGCTTCCACATAAATCTGAAGTCGCCGATGAGGCTGTCGCGGGTGATGCACTCGGCTATGATGATGGGGATCTGCGACTCGAACTTGTGGAGGAAAGGGATGTCATGGATAATCAAAATCAAACGTACCACAGGAATACAACAATGATTGAGGGTGTTTTTTTCACCTTTAGGAAAGGTATTGCTGATATTTTTAATGCCTTGGGGGATGCCCTTTGCCCTTTCCTAGAGCAACTGCAGTTTCCGAGTGAAGAGGATTGCAAGGGTTTTGAAGGGAGTCTTCTAAAAGGGGGTCATTCCGGTATATTTACTGTTGCCCCAACGAGTGGTACATGTGCGATCGAGCCCAAAAAATATGTGATGCTCATGCAGAGCTTTGGCATCGTCGGTGTGGTTCACTATAATTTGTTATACAGTCTTCTGCCACAAATCCGGCGTCTTGCTCCTTGCATGGATCCGCTGGAGCTTTCACTTTTGATGAGCTATCTGGCACGGTCAGGACTATGCAGTCGACGGATATTGGATTGCCTAGCTACTGAGATTGGCAGACACGTCGCCAAAAGCGATCTACGACAATGTTATGCGATTCTTCGAAGCATGCAACACTCTGGGTTTCTGAGTAAGGCTGCGTTTTTATGGCCAAAACGTGGCCTAGTTCTGAATGCAGACCAAGATATTGAAACCTTAGCTACAACACATAATGCAAAATTGAAAAGTTCTCTAGGTATCTTGGCTAGGGCCGTGATAGAGCGCTTAGATTCTTTGATTGCACAGGAGTCTCAGATTCACGACGTTGCCCTTTCATATTCGTTGAACGACCTTGTGGGGGTAGTGCATGCCTTTATTTTTTTTACCGATCCACCTCAGCCAACATTTGATTCGTATTACATCATTTCCGCAAAAAAGCTGCTTGTTGAGACAACTCAATATTCAAAAGGTGGCAAATCAAGGCCTAATGCCCAAAGCGTTGAGAAGGGCAAAGTGGAAGAACAAATTTTCCTCAGTGCCGTTTTACTCGCTTCGTGCACGCATCTTTTGAGGCGCTCAGATCATCAAGCTGCCTCATCAAGGGTGATTGCTTTTTGCCTCAGAATGCTTGATCGCCGCCGCTGGCTGGGATCGAACAACGGGTTGCCTATGAAGCGTGCTTCCAAGAAGACTGCGCGCTTACGAGTCGGTTGCACGTCCTTTTCTACGTCTGTGGCAAAGCTCTCCGATGGAAAACTAGCAGAGCTGCTTCACATGAGTCGAATTCACTGGTTTCTTTATAATGTGAAACTTCTACCTTCCGAATTTTTAATTATGGATACATTGCTTAGAAGACTTGAGACACGGTACTGTGGCGAGGAAAGTAAAAGTCATCCTTCAGGATCGATTAATAGCTTCTATAATACACTGAAACAACTCACACGGTGTAATGTAGTGATACCATTTCAAGGTATGTCCTTGCAGTGCGCGTGGCGTTTGTCACGTTTCATTGATCAGCACGTATTGCGCCCTCTATCTCGAGCGACCAATATTGTGAAAGAGCCACGCTTGTCTCTAAGGGGAATTATAACTCTCTGCCATGTGCAAAACTATCTCTCATGTGCGAGCCCATGGCCAAACAATTCTACTAGGCTGGGGTGTCCGAATGGTGATCAGACCCTCTTAGTCGACTTATTGATTCCTGGACTCCGTAAGGTTCTTTTCGATGAGATCTCTCCGTCAAGATCCAGCTGCTGTGATGGCTCTCATGAAGCAAATATTTCTGTTGCTGACCTTGAGGCAATGAGACTCGGTGATATAGCATCTCTTTATCTTACTCAAGCTATACTTCTTACTCGTGTTGATACGCTTGGGAATGGGAAAAGTAACGATTTAAAAGTTGAAGCGAATCTTTTCATCTCAGTAAGCTCTATTCTCATATCGAAAATGGAGTTGCAATCTCTAAAGGTCAACATACGGAGTTGCGTAGACCTCATTTTAGGGAGTTGTCTTTTACTAACCATTGAACTTTATGCAGGATCTACATGTGTTGAGGATCATCAGTCTTCAGGTTCTCATGCCGTAAGTGCTATGATGCGGAGGGTATTAGAGAAGGCTTTGCAAGCATTAAGCTTGAAATTAAACCCAAATTCTCACAATGGGAGGCGATGGGTTTTGTTGGAAATCTATCGCCTGGTTTTAGGTTTCGAATGCGTTTTCGCGCGTGTTGCCCTCGCACCTTTTTGCCCTTTTTCGACAGAGGTGGTATCAGAGGTTACCGGATTGTCGTCGCCTGCTCCTCCTTCTCATGCACATCATCAAAAAGTGATGACAGTTTTTCGACAAGAAGCAGCTGACCATACAGTAAATGCTCAAGAAATCTGTGAAAATGCGCTCTACCGTGTTCTTATGACAATCGCACAAACTTCCCGTGTGGCTGATAGGTCATTATTTCGTTTGGGGAAGCATTGCGAGGCGCATTTGGTTTCCAAGGTTAGAGGATGTCTGAATGACTTAGTTCATGTGAAGCAAAGAGGTCACACAAGTGACGTAAGGGGCGCACAAAGGATTGAGCAGGCGGTTCAATGGATTGAGGAGGCAGAATATGGCTGCCATTAGATTAAGCTAGATGGTGCTAATAGCATCGCAGAACCAACAGCTGTTGTGGTGTAAACAGATAAACCAAGGAGGTAAAAACCAATACGTGTGAATCGATTGTAATGAATGTTCTCAATATGCTATTAAGCGTCTACGATTTTTCCGATATCATCACTATTTCCCTTCATGATGTTTTTTTTAAATTTAGTTCAGTTCTCTGCCCTTCTTCGGCTCACATACATACATTTATATGGATATTATGTGATGCGTAAATTTTGATATTTATTCGAATATACGAATACACAAACACGCAGTCAAATCCTATATATAGATCATTATCGATTTTTTACTTGCCATTTGCTATTTATTAAGCTCGAATTTGAAGAAGCTCTTTTATGGATTCCTACACGCCATCAACCGACTCCAGCACTAAGCAACTGGATTTACTTCTAGCACATGTTGCTAAGGAGTTTAGCAGTAGTGTTCTTCCCATCCCAGATCATCTTGTAGACGACTTCCGCCGTCTCCAAGATGAGGGTAGTTCAGTAATGGACGGTAAACAGACTGCATCTCCTCCTGCCATACTTATGAGGGAATTAACCAATTCAACGAATGCCTGCAATACTGTTCAAGAACCAGCAACAGAACGGGTTCTTTGCAACAGGGCCTTTAGGACGTGTGCTAGCCGGGTAGTAGGGCTTCAAGAATGGCAGATCTGCGTTGAAGAAAATCTCACACGCAGTGAGCATAGTCGACAAGTGCTACAATATGTCCTTGATATCATCAACTCCATGCGCGATGTAACCAAATTGATACAAAATCAGAGTGACTTCCTTAGTCATAACGCTTCTGTGTTACTCGCGGGGTGTGCTAAACTGGAGCGCGTCCAAGCTGAACTACAGGAAAACCTTCACCACTTTTCCAAAATTGATGATCTGAACTTTGAGACGAAGGGGGAAACACTAAGTGCGACGTCGCCTCGCTTTTATACTTTGTTTCAGGATCTTGAGAATGAGATACAGTTTCTGTATGAACATCGTTCCTTCAAGTCTGCACCGGCATACGCGGCAAAGCTGACGGAAGCCCAGCAGAGAGTTCTGAACTGCCTTAAAGTTGTGTTAGAGAATTCTTTTGCAACTGCGCTGCAGTGCGCTTTGCAATCAAATGTGTATAAAGGGCTTGTTATGGGTATCATCTTGCCGAACAATGTCGTCGCACACCCTTCTCTGTCTTCCGGCAGCACAACATCAAAAATACCAAATACTTCTGCTGAGGCTGAAGGTGAGACCTTGACGGATGCAGGTGACAATATGGAAAGTAATGATGCAGAGAAGATATTGGAAGGTCAGCGATCTATGGCGTCCACATTGTCGGGCAGTGAATCTCTAGTGCCTTTGTTTAGCAATGCTTCAATCACTTCACAGGGAATCGTGAATACACTTAAAAATGGTCTGAGGTCCATAAATCAAGTGTACCTAGATAAGCTTAATGAAAATACCTTGCTTAGACGCATGATCGAAACGCAGAAGGGGTTTTCTTACGCCGGGGACCAGACATTTGGTGAAGAGACACTCCAGCGAATCGAAACGAATTTTCAGCTGCAGGAGATCCTCAAAGCATATCAAGAGTCACGTATCGAACTTGTAAGCCCTCTTTTACAACAATGTCTGAAGCTTTGCTGTCATGTAGACGCAACTGACGCGTCAGCCTTACTGGAAGAGACTTTAGAGCGATTCACCTCTTTCGAAACACGATCTGAAAGTTTTGTTTCTCTCTCAACATCAGGAGCTCATGGCATTAAAAAATCTAACTCTAGGATTCCTGATGAGCGGCAGACTTTAGCACAGAATGCTTCCATTTATTCTCTGCCACGTCTTGTTAGTTACATTTGCGTTCTGTTGCAAGTAATTATACCAATGGAGCGTGACGTGATGGAATCATTGTGGATGCGGGATGACTTTATAGCCTGGCTTTCTCCGAAAATGGTGTCTGAGATGGTTGATGGATTGTACCGTCAGTTTCGCTCTCGACTGCTTCGCGTGGATAATATTACAGAGCTCTGTTATACAGTGGAGTATATTCAAACAATTCATACGCGTCAAAGCATGGAGAACTCGCAGCTTCGCGAATTATCTGATTTGTGGGTAAGTATGGTCCAAGATACCCAGGAACGTATTGTTTTCCGCGCAGGGGACTATTTACGCAATGAAATTGCATATGACCCACCTACCAAGGAGTTGGCAAAGCGTTATGCATTAGCCGGGGAAGACGCAAAAGTCACAACAGGTATCATAGAACCCCCTCCTGAGGCTGTCTGTAGGAAGATGTTTTACGTACCGGGCATGTTAAAAGCCTTAAACCTTCTCAATCTCCTTTATCCCGCAATCGAGTTTCCCGTATTTTCAGTTTTCGCTGAGGAAATCATTGACAAGTGCTTGAAGCTTGTTCAAGTAATCGGGAAACCTGTGCATGACTATTGTGTGAGTGCCCCTGCGGATGAGAGTTTGCCATCCCTCATGGATTGGGGTGAGGTGAAAGCATCACTATGTCAGCTTGCCCACCTCCTCCATCTCCGTCAGGAATTAACCCAGATTGACGCCAAAATTGCGGTTGTAGATAAGTCGCTGAATTTCTCGAAGCTAGCCATGGAACGTAAACTTGAGATCACTCAGTCGTCACGGGAGTCCAAGACAAAAGTGGACGCTGAAGTGCACACTTATGCGACTTACGTCTCTCGGGCTTTGCAGAAAACAATAGCTCTTCCGCTGACAGGCGCCACTCGAATGTCTGCTACTGCACGCGAAAAGGCATTAGAGAATATGGAACATACTGTCACGAGGGCTAAACGAGTATTGAGTTGGTTTGTTTCACAGGATGTAATTCTCTATGAGAGACTTTTGGAAAACTTGGAAGAAGGTGTAAGGGAGCTCACGAAGGAGGTAGCTGAGCTACCGCCACCACCTGTCCCGTAGACAGGACTGAATTTGTGCATCAATGTGTTGAATTAATATGGATAAATCGTTTATCATTTGGTCTAGCAAGTTACCTACTCATAGGGGATGGGGAGAGGATATGCAGTATACTATTTCCTGGGTCTGATGCTTTTATGTGCGTTATTTATATCTTAATTAGAATGCGTCCTTTTACCTTTTTCTTATAGGCTGCGCGTCAAAGACTTTTTTCCATTCTTGTTAGAAGCAGCGAAACTAAATCTAGGGCAGCAGCACACTATAGAACCGGATACGCGTTACTGGGTATTGAAGCCGTGAAGGCCTTTCGAAAGTGAAAAAAACTCAATACGGGTCATAACTATATTTCTATAACATCGTATACAATGATTTATCGACTGCTATCCAAGATTGTCAACATAAAATCCGATGTACTTGACAATGTAAAGGGTAATGCTGAAAACCATGTTGATCTGGACGAGGATGCCAAGGAGCGCGAAGAAATGGAGTTATTTTTATCGACAACTAGTCTAGGGCGCTTACTTGTGGCTAAGGATTCTTCACTTATGGATCTATCTCGAGGTTTGGAAAAACCCATATCAGCGAAAGGGATGAGGGATCTTGATAATAATGCTAATCGCGCCCTTGATAGTGAATGCGAAGCAATTTTACATGAATACTACCGTGCATTGCCTCCTCACTGTTCAGATCAGCTAGCAAGTGAAACTTTGGAAAATTCTTCCATTTCATCGCTGCCTAAATTTGTTTCCGCTAGCCATCAAATGAGCAACAATGTGAAATTAACTTATATGCTTCCTCCTCGACTAGTGAAGGTGCTGCTACAACGCTGGGAATTGACACTTGGAAAGGGAGTTGGAGTTGAAACACCACTCCGAAGCGCTAAGGAGCTTAGTAATATGGCTTCGTTGAAACCACCTTCAATCCCATTTCCATTCAAGATACTGGATTATCTTGAGGTTGTGATTTCTTGGTGGAATGCGTTTCTGACTTTCGACCCGGTTCTTCATGGGTCAGTTCTCTTGGCTCATGGCGTAGAGCGTTGCGTGCTGAGAACGTTACCGATATTTTCTGATATAATCCTAAGATATAAGCGCGCACCTCACGATGAACACATCAGCGTTGATAATAAAGACGAGTTGGAGCACAAAAAAATTACAAAAAGATATATTCTTCACCTAACTGAATTACTTTTAGATTTATTAGTACGGCTCTACCTTAGAAAGCCTTTTGGAAACTCTTGTTTGGGCCATGAAGGGTCTGTGAAGGAAATTACCTCAAGTATTGGACGGCGCGCAACCTATCTAAACAATCAGGAGCTTGCTCAAGGTTGTCCCAGCCTCTTCTTGAGAAACGAGCGCGTTAAAGCAGTTGAAGAGGTTGGCGCATCATCCCCATTTCGCAATATGGAACCTGAAGCCTCTGTGAACTCCTATACAATGGTTCGGGAGCTGGTTGTCTTATTGACGCATATTTCAAAAGTGTCTGTGACTTCTTTAGCATTCTCTTCCGACATAACATCCGACGCAAAGGCTACCAGTGGTATTATCAGCAAAATATGTCTTATCCTTTGTGCACTTCCATCTTCGTGTGTGTTGGAGTCTACAGCAAATGACATTGATGAAACAGTGCAAATAGTGAATTTATCAGTCATGGTTTTGAGCGTTTTGATGGCTCAGTTTATTGGTATATACTCAAAAAGTTGCAGATCTATACCCGATAATTCCGGAACGGTGCCCTTTGAGTTGACTGATTTTACGGGCGTGCTGCTACATCAACTAAGCTGTGGCGTGCTTCTTGTCACTCATTGGTTACGACAGTCTGCTGTGATAGTATTGCAGGCGTTGAATAGTTCGAGCTTTGAAGAAAACTTGTGCATCATCATGCGAATCATAGGAATGAACTTTGCCAATGCTTCATGCTTAAGACAAGAAAATAATAGTAAACATGAGGTCTGTTTCGATGAGCAAAATGATGCGAGAGCGGTACAAATGGAGGAGTTTGTTAACAGCTTCGATTGCTTAGGCAACACTGATTTACTTGGACTGGAAAACTGTAAGCGCATTTTGTCACGACCTGGATTGGAATATTATCCTGTAGCGTCAGTAGAAGCAGTTGATGAATTTCTATACAGCTATTTGGGTCTTATCACTGCACAGCGCGCGATAAGTCGTTCACTATGTGTGCTTCAAGACAGTATTTCACGTAACACCCTCGATCAAGTACGCTTAACGGTTTTAAAGATTTTAAATGCTTCCGATCCGAAGCCACAAAAGAATTCATCTGAACGCAGCATGGATCAACTGAACTGTGGTGATGAGGATCTGGTTCTTGTAGAAAATTCCAACACTAATGGTACCAATCCTCAGGATGTAATTAGGGTTTCCATACCACCAAAGATGCTGGTCGATGATGATTTTGCTGCTAAGGAAGATTGCGCTTTCGAAGCGTTTTCAAGGGAGAAGCTTCTTGATAACTCCTGTCTATATGATCTTCTTATTCAACAAACATTGGGTTCGTTGCCTAAAAGCAGCTACCTTGGTGATTGCTCTTCTACTTCTCAAGTGCTACCCCCTGAGGCACAAGATGCTTGCGGCAATCGAGATTTAAACAACACGAGTAGCCTTGATGTTGCTGCCCGGTTATATGATTTTTTTCAATTAGTTAATGCAGGGTTGTATGAGGTTCTTTTCGATGACGCGCGTTTTTCCAAACCGTTCCGCAACATTCCTAGACTCAGTTACACAGCACTCTACATTCTGCTACATGCTCTCACTTTCCCGACCGACGATATCATATCCTACCCTAACGAATCTAAGAGGGGGTCTTGTGACCCTGGTTCAGCGATATCAATATCGAGTCGAAATGTAGGCTTAGATCGCGAGATCATGGCTGCACTGAGTGTGTTTGCTTCGAATAAGCATGCATCATTTATCTCAAAGGAGTCAAAAAAGTGGTCATTAGGACCAGATAACGCAAATTCCATGATTTCTGACCAACATGCTGTGTACTTGTGTAGCGTGTGTGCAGTCCTTGTGTGTGCCCTGAGGGGACCTAAGGGCGATGTAGTGCGAGACACGTTGATATCTCATGGGGGGTTTTCTCTAATGGCATCTGTTGCAGTTGGGCTTTCTCGCGGAAAACCACACATGATGCCCACGATGCCTTGCAATGGTATAAGGTGTACATCGCATGGAGAAGAGGATGGAGAGAGTTATCCTGCAGAAATGAATACAGCGCGTATTCATTCTTCAGGAACACTTGTGTGCAATTGGGTCTCATGCCTTATGTTAGAGCTAATACACGGCGAGTCGGCAGTGGTCGTGGTTCTCTCCAAGTATCTAAACGAAGTTTTCACACTTTTATTATGTAAGGATCTGATTAATGTGGGAGAGGAAATTATCATTAGGCTTTTATGCTATTGCTCAAGAACAGAAGGTTTGGATTGTATAAAAGAAGATAGCGATATGGAATGCATGCAGTGCTTGCGGCCGCTGGTTTCGATTATATGGGACATTATTGGTCACTCTGAAGTTTTTGAAAGAGATTTTCGTATAGAGAATCGGCAAGGTTATTGTTTCACACCAACTAGAGAAGGAGAGGTACCTTCTTTTGACATCATCACCGAGAATTTTCGCCATACAATAAAGGGTCAGGATTCTCCAATAAACACGAACTCCGTTACTGAGGATATCACGTTTGTAATTCTCCGGTGCCTTCGAGGGTCTCTTTATCGGTTGCGGCACGGGCTTTCATGTTCATCAATGCAACCAGTTCGCACGCTTCAGTACATCTTGTGCAGCCAAAACACTTCGGAGGAGTGCTTTCTTAAGCTTATTCATTGCATATCACGTTCGTGGTCGAATTCGATAATGCGCGCAGAAGGTGTTAGGTCTGTGCTCCAGACACTCACAAGTCTTATCACTGGTTGCCCGGCACTTCGTAGTCATCTGTTTTCTGTCATCACCCCGAAAGAACTTGTGGAATGGTTTTCCGCAGAGTGGTTCACAGTGAGACCGAACGATTGGAAGAGTTTTGTGGAGGCGTTTATTGCTTTCATTTACGAGGAAATAGATGAAGCAGACGTCGGAGTTGAAGTGATACATGGCACTTCTCGAGAAGTGGTAGCCCCACTTGGTACGTCCTCTCTTCTAAGTCTGGACCGTGTACAAATCACATGCTCTGAGCGAAAGTGTTTTCACAGTAGCATACAAAATGGGGTGGTTCTCATCCCACTTTTGGACTGCTTAAAACAAGTAGTCATGACTATTCCGTCAGATGATCCGGAGGTAGATGTAGCGAAGATTGAAGCCCTCGATACATTACTGAAGACAATGCACAACTCTTTTTTACACTGTCGTGTCAGTCGCTTTATATGTGCACAAGCGGGCCTATTTGCAGCCCTTGCACAACTCGTTCTGCCTCTCATGAACTCCGTGGATTGCACATCTTCAAAGTTTCTTGGGAGATCGTTGGCTGTGTCTGCGTTAAATAGTGTAACAACCCTCATGAAGATTTCTGCTATTGAGCACATTGATATCAAACATGTGAAGTGGCTACTCTTAATGATTGTAAACAGTTCGAATGCGCAACAGCGTGAGAAGCTAGTGATGCTAGTGACCAATGTTTTGAGCGTGGTCGCCACAACATTTTTGAATAAGCAAGTAATTGAGCCGCAGAACTACATCGCCTTTTGTCGAAACAGCGGCAGTACAGGTGTGAAGGCGATGATTCAAGATAATTCGACTGACGGCTACACGATTTGCCTATGGGTGCGTGTAGAAAATGAGATTTCGAACTCAAAACAAGTCGAGGCGCAGGCGTCTCAGACTATATTCTCGTTGCAAAATTCAGATCGTAAGACACAATTGAAGCTCAACGTGTCCCCTATCTCAGGATGTCTCAGCTTAACTTGTCTTGATTCTCAGAAACGCATTGTGGAGGTTGATGCGGGATTATCGATTCCTCTCGCTTCCTGGGTCCATCTAGGGTTTGTCCACCGCCCTTGGAATTCATTAGTCAAGAACAGCACAACCAGAAATGCAACTATTTTCAAGAATGGGGATGATCAGCCAATAAGGCTCTCAATTCCGTATCCGAGTATGATTCGAGGGTGGTTTCTTGTAGGATCGGATGGTGAAGCGGCTGACCGACTATCCTGTGAGCAAAACCTTGTCGGACAAGTTGCCATTGTTCACTTCTTTACGCGACCCCTTCAGCATAAAGAAATTTGCCAGTTGTGTAGTCGTACGTTTTGTGGATACTGTGGGGATGTTGCAGCAACGTTTACTGCAAGTAATGGTGCTGATGTTGGGGCCTGCACTCATTCCTCGTCATTGCAGAAGCAGCCGCTCCCTTTTGTGCATCATCCTTCCCTGCTACCCATCCAATCATCAGGGGTGGGGGGATCAATCCCGTGCGTTCTGAAGGCACCGTCAGTCCTAAGTAGCGAGGCATGGGCAAGTATTGCGAACGATTTGGCAGCACAGGCAACAATCTGCATCGATCCCCGCTTAAGTGAAAAAGGGAAGCTTTTTAATCTTTCGAGTCTACTGCGTGGCAGCCCAACGGGAAGCCAGCTAATAGTTTTCGAAGCTACTTTGATTTGCCGTTCAATCAGTGTTATCGATGCGCTATATGTCTTAGGCGCAGTATACACGGTAGTCATGCCGCTTCTGATGCTTTTGGTTCATTCACACCTCCCGTTCTCGGATAGTACTCTCCTTCCCATATTTACTGGACTTGATGATAGCACTCGCTATGATGAGGAAGCATCCTCACTTCCCAATGAGGATAAGGGACGCAGCGAATGTAGCGGTGCGATTAGTGACATGCTTCAGCTCCTCTATGTCTTAGCACATGATGATGTTGTGCGCGTCGACATGGCCGAATCGGGTTTGTTTTTTCTTATAGCTAATGTGCTCCAGAAGCTCGGGCCCGCAATAGATATGACCATCCCCGAGAAAATCCTCTCATTTTGCGTCGAGCAGCTCTTGCCCTCAGATGCGCTTTTTGAGACGGCCTATACGGCCTTTTTCCTTTCCAGTAATCTACTCCACGCCTGCCCATTTACCACTCAGCTGATATGGATTAACTGTCAGCGGATTTCTGCTTCTATGGACAGTGAAGTTCGATCCCGAATTAGAGCACTCGGTGCTCAGATGTTTATTGTGTCGGAGATTCAATTTGCCATTTTGCATTATAAGCATACTCCCATGCGCCCCAATGCACATGAGGAGGAAGATGTGGGTAGCAAACAAAATTCATCATTCACTGCAGCAATGCCCTCGCCTCATGGAAAGAGTCTGCGCGAGGAGCTGTTTCGTTTCTTTGAAGCCTTGACGGTGGACCCCATCACTATGGCTGACGCGGTTCCCATATTGCACCTCACTTCTATCCTTTATCGCAACCACGAGCAGCTCCCAGAAGACGAGCTTGTCCATATCCTACGCCACATTCGCATCCTCCTTTTCACACGTAATTGTTTGCTGTGCCAGTTTCTTGGACGCGAAGACTATCTCTCAATTTTGCTACCATTCTTGAGGTGTTCGACTGTTCCAGCCGCTGCACGACGGGAGGTGCTCTTGCAGATTATTTTGCTTGCTAACCGTTCTAAGCGCACTCAGAAATACATGAACCCAACGCTTATTATTACAAAGGAGGCTGTACACACACCACAAGATATTTCCTTGGCATGGTTAAAAGAGTATTTATGTCTCGAACCCATTGATATATCCTTGTATTTAGCCCTTCGTAGCGCACTTTTTGGAGACTTTATGGTTCTTGATCAACAGCTCTTAGTCTATACTCCTCTCTCTGGTGCAAGCCAGATTGAAATGCCTGCTGTATTAGAACTCATACTCTTGCTAATTCAGACATCCCACGACTCCCTCTTGAAGCTGTGTGTGCTCAAAGATCTTGCCTTTTGCCTTAAAAGTGAGGCAAAGACGTGGCAAAGGCTAATTTCTATACAGGGTTGGCATGTCCTGATAACCAATATCTATATGTCTGAGAGAAAGCGTTTGATGGTTAACGTAGGGTCACTGGATGCAGCCCAGGAAGGGGACAATCGTGACTTACAGTATTTGTTATCGTTATCGATGTCGGCATCATCCAGTAGTCATACACCAGGTGACGGCTTTCTTTTGATATGCTCTTTTATTCTATCCTTCGTCTTGTCTCAGGCGTTGATGAACGTCAATTATGCCGCTTCCGAACAGGAACTGATAGTAACATATTTGCAAGAGCAGGGTCTGCACGTTCTGTTGAATCATGTTTTATGTGGTGTGGCAGACTGCCTAAGAATGAAGCTTCTCACAGGTACTGATACCAATTCTAACATGTTTACGCTACCAAATACAAATTTAATGTTACAAAACGTAACCTCTTTCGTGTATACGGTAGAGGATGTACTTTTTTACTCGGCAAGCTGCAGACCTTCTTCTGACAATGATGCTGTGTCGTCACCTCAATCTACGTCACACTCAAGCTCTCCTCTGCAAACTACTGTTAAGCCCCGATATGTCGAATGGAATGAGCTCATTATTGTCGTGAAGCACGACACAGCATCTTTTGCTGAGCATCGCGATTTGATGCTCTCGCCAGACAACCCGCTGAACTTGCACCCTCCCGTTTATCTGAGTGAGGAGGCGACGAGGTATGTTGGGGAAACCGATTTTGCATCATACGAGGGGAGGAGGGATCTCCTCGTTTCTCCGGATGGTCGATGGCTCCACATGAGTTTGGCACTGAAAGTTGCGTACCTCCTCACCACTAATGCCACCATATTAAACGGCGGCTGCACTCATCTGGTGACAGGCACTCTGGAGCTGGGACACACCCATGATGCCAGATGTCGAAGAGGCGGTTTCCTCCGGATATTTGAACGACTACTGCGTGTGGCGAGCAGCATGATGTTGCATTCAGTGGGTTGCATAGATGCATTGCTCCAACTTTTGGATCGCTACGCAAGCTTTGCAGCGGTAACGCCCAGCGGGTTGTTTTCCTTGATAAAATCTAAAACTATGGATGATCACCGAAATCACTCACCACTGACCATCACTATGTCTATTCTATATTTTATTCATAATTTGCTTATTCGGAGGTTGCAAGTAACTGGTCTTGACATCATGATGAAATACGTCGACGCTAACGCCGAGCTGATTAACCGCTTTAGGCGTCTTTTTGGTATTTTTAGGAAATCTTTTGAGAAAATGGCAATATTTGCCCTGCAAGGTGACAAGCCTTCAACTTTGCGTGTTTCTGAGGAGTCCGGATGCCACAGTAACACTCTCAGGACATTTAACTGGTTGTGTGATTCTTCAGGTGGTACTTCGGCTTCTTTAATTGATGAATATCTTGAAGTGACCTCTCGCGTCGATTACACTGTATTTTTGAAGCGATGCACGCTAGCTATGGAGCGAAATCGATCTGAGGCGAAGACTATTGCGGAGGAAATTTTAATGGAGCACCAACAAGCCATTTCTCGACTTCGAGAAATGGTCACCGGGCTCGTTGTGATTCGGGGGGCCATGTCAGAGTCAATCGAGCGCCTCTTCAAAGCTGGTATAGCCAAAGTCTCTGATCCGGTCTTCGTGTCAATAGGCAGCCAAAACGCCTCGGAGGCATTGCAAGCTGCAGCGTCCACCAACCTTGCGCTGATTGTGGCACGTTTTATGGAGCACATTAAAGATACCATATGGAATCCAGAGCCGGAGGGTCAGCCTAGCACCACCAAGTACGTAAGGCTATCGTTGGTAGAACAGCAGCCTTTAATGCGTTGCAAGACGGTTCTCGACAGCGGTGGCACGAGTCATCGGGCAGTGAGCGAACTAAGTTTGAAGAATAGCAAGTCGCCATTGTCTGATCGGTTTTCCAGTGTGGACGAGAGGCTACTCGCTCGCACCCGTCTTTCACTACGTGGAGGTGGGGAATCTCTTTGGGAGCAGGGTGCCATGGAGGATGACAAGGTAAAACTCGGGGTAGATGGGGAGATGAGTATCGAAATGGAGAGGGACGACTTTTGGCCAAATAAAATATATAGTCCCATAAATTACTCTCAAATGAATTCCGCGGCGCCTATACTCGGCGGTGGGGCGCCTGACGATGAGTTTAGTAGTGCGATGGACCCAAATCTACCGCCAATAGTTTTGTCTATTCCTTGCGAAGTACCGTATATGATGCATTGTTGGAGCGCGATGTTCGTTATCCGTGGTATGTCGATAAGTGTCATTATCGATTCCCAAAACAAGTCGTATAATCAACAGATACCCCAAGAGGCACAACATTTTCTTATACGACCTCAGAGTTTTGGCTTCAACGTTGCTATGATTACGCAAATTGCTCCAGGACGTCGCTTCCGCATGAAGCGCACAGCAGTGGAAATTTGGCTGCAAAATCATCGAAGCTGTCTTTTGAATTTCCACGATACTGCAACAATGCGGCTTGCACTGAAGGAAATCATCAGAGAGGTAGTTGTGAGCCATCGCCTTCGCGACCCGCGTCGGGTGGCATCAATTCGTGGCTTCTACATTTTTCAAGAGAACCCCCTTAAAGAGCCACTTTTGGTGTGGTCTCAGAATTGTTGGCGAAATCGCGAAATGTCAAATTTCGATTACTTGATGTGGCTCAATTTGCTCGCGGGACGGTCAGTAAACGATATAACGCAATATCCAGTATTCCCATGGATCCTCGCCGATTACACGAGTGATACCCTTGATTTGAGTAATCCCGAAACCTTTCGGGATCTTTCAAAGCCTATTGGTGCATGCGGAGACGACAAGCGTCGTGAGAGTATTAAACGACTTTATGAGGAAACAAAGGTAATGGGCGATGTACCATCACATTACTTCACTCACTATAGCTCCGCTGCTGTGGTGCTCTACTACCTCATGCGACTGGAGCCCTTCACGGCGCTCTATGTTCTGCTCCAAGGAGGCCATTTCGATCACCCCGATCGGATGTTTCATACCATGTCGGCTGCATTTCGCGGGGTTATCAGTAACATGCAGGACACTCGTGAGCTTATTCCTGAGCTCTTTTACCTACCAGAACTCTGCATAAACCACAATGCCATTTTCTTTGGGAAAAGACAGAATACGGAGTTGGTGGGCGACCTTGTCCTTCCACCATGGGCTCACGGCTCACCTCATAATTTCATTTATCACATGCGGGAAGCCCTCGAGTGCGACTACGTCTCATCTATGCTTCATCATTGGATCGATTTAATCTTTGGCGTGCAGCAGCGGGGTAAGGAAGCAATTAAGGCTCTCAATGTGTTCAGATGGCATACATATGAGGACCTTGGATCTAACCAGATCAGTGAAGTTGATGAGCATCAGTTACTAGATATACTAGACAACATCGGCCAGACGCCGATACAGCTGTTCCGACAAAGTCATCCCCTACGAAGACCACAGGAGAGTCTCGATCCTCTGGTTTGCCAAGTTAACCTCAGGATCGTGTCACTGCGCTGGGAGACCCCAAAACGCGTAGCACTGATTTCATTCAGCATACCTGGAAAGGTCATCGTAGTGAATGGAAATGGTGCGACTATCACGCTGAAGTTAGCAGTTTTCTCTCTCAAACGTTCTGTCTTATCAAAGGCGCATCGACGGATGTCGTCTGGAAGTTATCTAACGCTATCATCGCTTACTTCGTCTGTGACTACGAAGGACTTGCCGCAGACGGCACCAGGCGTCGGTAGCGCCAGAATCGACTCATTTTTACCTAGGACTCCTGATTCTCTGCAGCACAGCGAGATTGACGACAGGCTGGAAGTCTCTATACATACATCATCCTTATTGTCACCACAGCGAAGTGATGAGGAGGAAAAAATTAGTTTTAACATTAGCGAAGATTCCGAGTCTCGAACAATGGCAGCCCCCCTTAGCATCATTCCTGATGACCTGGGAGGCGGCGATGGGTCCTGCACCCCAGAGAACGCTGCACTGCTTTGCTTTGGTAGTGAATCCTTCATTGCGCTGGGCGGCCTGTTTGACTATTCGGTTATCATTCGTCATGTGGGTCAGGCAGTAGAAGATGTCTACCTTCGCGCGCACCGTGGGCGTGTGACCCGGCTCGCGACGAGTGGCGACAGCCACTACCTTGTCACCGGATCTGAGGACACAACATTTGTAGTGTGGGCGTGTCATTTACCGAGAGGGCAGCGCCGACTTGAAGTGCAACCCCTTTTTACGATCTATAAACACGAGGATTTGCCGACGGCGGTCCATTTGAGCTCCAGGTTGGATGTTGTCGCAACGGCATCCATGGATGGGGTGCTGATGCTAAACTCATTGAGCACGGCAACTCTGGAGCGAACCTTGCGGCATCCACGACAGCATCCGATTCACGGCATTCTTGTTCAATCCAAATGTTACGTACCCAATATACTTTTCTATTCTAGAATGGACCATATCGTTCATCAAATATGTCTTAATGGGACGGTGCTGCGATCTTTTTCACCACCCGGCCGTCTGGTGTGTTGGGCTACGACCTCAGAGCAATATCTTTTAATGCATTGTGTCCCTTTCAATCGAGCGGCGGCTACTACTACTGCTCATCGTCGAGATTCTTCAGGGGAAAGCGTGTTAGTTGGTACAACAGTCATCCTCTATGTACATTCCTTCTTCATGAAAACATTGCGAGCGGTCTCGCTACCTACGAACACCATTGCGTCAACCATGGCGTGCCATCCAAAGAATCCACAGGTGGTAATGTTGGGAGACATGAAGGGAAACATAGTTTTGGTTCGTGCTTGCGCTCCAAAAACTTCCGTTGTGGACTAATATGCGTCATCTTTATGTTCCATCCGTACGCCGTGTGTGAGTGGGAAGAGGAGTATAGTGTAAACGCGAATGTTCCACTTTTTGTTTTTGGTGGATACAAACTTTAAAGTTGCCTTCTATATCTGGCAATTTATTCAGCTTTTATCTTAATATTCTTTCATTTTTCCATTTTTTCCAACCTAATTTTGAAAGTGTAACTGATAATCGTGGTGTTGATGGCGACTTTTACTTTGTGTAGTATTTTGACTTCATCGTAATCTCCTATTTAGGTGTCTCTTCTATACAGTCGACATCTTGGAGATGCTATTTTTCCACTTCTAATCCCAACTTATACACCTTTACAAGTATATCTATATAAATATATCAACATAAAGCGAGAAGTGTGTATCCAAAAGAGGTTACACCAGAAATTTGGGAAACTTTCAGTTAAAAATCATCGAAAAGTACTTCTGGATAACATTAGATATGCTCATCTAATCGTAATTGCTTCTGCTGAGAAGGCTTGGGACTGATAAAAATTGATACAAAACGCTTGTTGACTCTAAAAGTTGTGTTTCAGTACTATTTCTTATGGAGTTTTGGATAAGTTCATCTTAAACGATTCACATTTTTTCCCCTAAACAAGTATATCCCCGATACAGTTAATCCTTCTTGTTTGACACAAGATGAAATGGATCGTGACGGCAAATCTGAACTAATGACTAAAGATACTTCGTCACATTCGTTGACATCACATCAAGCAGCCTATGGGGACCAATGCCACTCCGAAGATCCGTGTTCTACTTCCACTTTTGCCGTGGAGTCTGTAGATAACAGTAATAGAAACAACTCTTTGAATGAAGCGAAACAATTTTCAGAAACATTCAGGAACACTAGCTTAGAAGAGAAGGTCAAACATCCGACTTTGCTAAACGGTTTTCAGCACAAGATGAGCAATCATAATGGTGTAGTTGAAGTTGAGAACAAGGACTGCCAGGCGAAGAGCCACACACAAATATCTGCTAATACCTCTGTGAGAAGCGAGCACACAAGTCGATTTGTTAGGGAGAAGAGTTTTGATGAGTATAGCCCAGAGGAAGACGTGGTGAAGAGCATATCTTCACCTTGTTTTCCTTTCCCGACCCATGAAAAAGCGGAGGAAAATAATGAGGCGACATCTAAATTGCAAAAATGGAGCTACAAATATCAGGAAAATTCATATAGCATGCCGATCGTCAAGGTCTTACACTCATTAGAGCTTACGAAAATAGGTAAGCGTGAAAGCCATCAACACGGTGCATTAGATTCAGTACTTCCTCATTCCAAGGATGAAAGTGAATATGGTAATGGCATCATGGAACACGTGGATAGTTGCTGTGGTTGTAAAATGTTCAACAAAGGTAGTCCTATGATGCAGCATAAGACTCCAGCGCTTAATGGTGTCATCGGTAGGATGTGTGGTATCAAGAGCGACTTTATTATTCAAAGAGAGGATGGTTCAACCATGCCCAGATGGCAAAAGGTTTTGTATGAGAGGCAACCTTTTGAGGATAATTATGTCGACCCTCTTCAGTTTCTTGAGGATCTGCGCCAGAATGAACACCTCAAAACATATGAATATACGGAGGTTGTCAAAAATACTTTTGCAATCACGCAGCAAATTTCTATTGTCATTTTATTCGCATGCGCTTTTTCGATGCTATTGAACCAAACAGTGAATGATTACACCATTCTTTATGTGGACCTGGCCGGATTCCTCCTGACTTTTGTAGTATACTTGCAGCTCCAAGCTGTGAAAGCGAATCCCACAAACACACAGGATTATGGACTCATCCATCTGTCGCAGATACCTCAAGTCCCGACTTCTAGTCGTGAAAAAAAGGACATGCGTATGGGTGGGCGCCATAACGGTGACATAACCCGAGCTAGTCCTAGGCCTGATAATATCTCCAATGGTGTCAAGCACCGGAGTATGTATCTGAAGCGTGGGCTTTCTGTGAATGTTGGACACAACGGCAACCCTTCTTTTCATGGCGAAACCGAGCTTGTGAAGCCTAGGTTCCCTTACGCAGACAGCGCTTTTAGTTTCTTTCGTAAAACTATTGGTGTTGGAACATTGGTGGTGTTATTAATACCTATCTTAAGTACATTAACTGTGAGTTATTCCAATGATACTATTGTGGCTCTTAGCATTTTCACAATGTTTTTGCACGTGCTAACAGCGGATTATAGCTATCTGAATGCATATACAACTGAATTTTCGCCAAATCTTTCAGTTAATGCAGCTTCGTTTGGGGTGATTATGATGGCTTCACGTATCTCCAATCCTCTCGATAGCGGGGCACTAATCGCATTTGGAACGTTTTGCTTTTCTTTGAGTCCTATAGTGCGACATTTTGTGCGGAGGACTTCCTTTACTGCCCATGTTGCGCTTACATTTCTTTTATTTGGGATCGATACTGGTTGTTTACTAACGATTCCTGTCTTAGTGGTAATCTATGTTACATGCATTCTAATGATATCTTTTGTGATACCCTGGTGGTTTGTGTCGCTACACAGCAGTATGAAAGATCAAATCAATGGACCGTGGGACGAGGCGAAACCAACGAACAGTGCAGCGGCAGCGGAGTGGGCAAATGCTGGCCTTTTGTCTTGATTTGCATTCTTTCTTTTGGCTTTCTTTTATGACAATCCGAGGAAGTCTTGATTAGAGAAAGAGTTATATTCCTTCTTGTATGTGTTGAATTATAATGAACATACGAGTTGGAATAATTTTTGAGGGGCTGGTCGCTAAGGTAAGGGGAGGCGAGCTTTTTCTCGATAAGGGAGCCATCGTCAAAAGATATATTGTCCCGCTATGGGAAGGATATGAAATCATTTTACTTACAACGACAAATGGAATAAATACTATTCATTGTATTGTTGTATTTTTTTGATCGTAGGGGTGAGGGGAGACAGAGTGGTGATATAGTTGTGACATTAATATGTGTACTTCTAAAATGGTAACATGTTGCGATAGAAACACAATCTTTTCAAGAGACTATCTCCGTTTTTCGACTAGCAGATGAAGTTGTATTTACATATGCTCGGAGGAATAAACATATGGGTTTTGAGATCACGCAGCTCTAATGCTAATGGAACTTTTTCACCACTATTATCATGAGTTAGGAAGGTAGGTTTTGTTTTTTCTTTTTCAGACACTTGACCTAGATTGATTTTATATTTGACTTGAATTTCCCCCCCATTGACATAGAACAGAGTTGCGTCAAAAGTATCTATTTCTGAGTATACGAGAGGATACTTTTCTTTAGTGTGTAGGTTTATTTCACTTTTACTTTTCTGAGACACATATTGAGTATACTAACTTTTGGTACTTATCAAAAATCATATATATATATATATATATATATATATATATATATATACATATTAAAGA
>AIHY01000105.1:0-14446 GCA_000331125.1 Phytomonas serpens 9T
CCCCACACGCCACCTCCCTGGGAAGCTCCCCTCCGCGGGACTAACGCATGAAAAACAAAACAAGAATGGTTGAAAAAGGGCAGTTACTCTTTCAAATCGAGATAGACTATTGGCTCATATAACCTGTTGTTTCTTCACCCCTCAATGTATGTGGAACCGTCGTTTTACACTTACTTCACCCACCTGTAGGAAACACACTCCACTATTAGAAATGTAAAAAAATGCTCGCTAAAATTAGTAAAACTAAAATGGTATCTCAAACTATATTTCGGTCGAATATTTTACGAAATTTTAAGAAACTAAAAAATAAACTACTTCTTGTTCCCTAATTAGGGCTCCCAATTCGCTTCAATGCATCGATAATAAGATCCCAAAACTTATCAAAATCGAGCTTCACCCCAAATTGCGTGTGACAGTCTTCGGAAGGAGGCGCACGAACGTCTGGCACCGACATGCCCCTCGTCAGCGTCCCAGCTAGCTCCACATCTAGGGGGGCACGCCTTGTTGTTATTACTGATGGATCAATTACGTACGCAACAGCACAAGGGTCATGTACCACCGGGTAGTTGGTATTTTGTTGATTTTGTCCTTTCCCGTAAAAGCTCAGAACATCTGTGAGGAATTGTGATAGCTTTGTGCCAAGAGCTGCAATACGGTCCGCCACATCTGACGTCATTCGTGTCTGTGATGTGAGATTCAGACCAAACATAGTCACGGGCCACTTCTCGTTGAACACAATACGCGCTGCCTCAGGATCCGTGTGCATGTTAAACTCTGCGGCAGGCGTAACATTTCCGGTGCCACAGCTTCCTCCCATCAGTACAATCTCCTTCACACGCTCAACGATACGTGGTTCCATCCTCGCAGCCATCGCAATGTTTGTGAGAGGGCCCACTGGAACCAAAGTCACTGTCTTAGGCTCGTGCGACATAATCGTCTCGATGATAACGTTAACCGCGTGCCGAGGATCCAACGGAGTGTGAACCTCGTCCGGTAGCTTCGCACACCCCAGGCCCGTACCGCCATGAACGTAGTCAGCAATTTTCAATGACTCCAACAAAGGCCGTACACAGCCAGCAGCGATCGGGACTCCTGTGATTCCAGCCATGTCAGCCACGATGCGAGCATTGTGCGTGACAGTGTCCAATGTATGATTCCCTGCAACGGTCGTAATGGCCAAGATCTCGATCTCTGGATTGCCATGAGCAAGAAGCATGGCAACAGCATCGTCAATACCAGGATCACAATCCAGAATGATTTTGCGCGGCATCCCTGTCTTTTTATTCGTAAGAGTATAAATGGTAGGCTTAAAAATAATTTATTTATCAGGGAAAATGAGGCTATAGTAATGAATAATTTGGTGAAGATTTAAAAAATTACTATACAACTATCCTTTTCTACAAACAACAACAAATCCGAATTTATCTAAGACTATGAAATTAAGGCTTTTTGTCGAATTGAAAAGCTGCTAACTTTCCTTCTACAAGGCTCACAGCATTAAAAGTATTTTTAACAACTTCCTTAGCAAGGCAAAATTACAATGGAACCTTATTCGGCCACTGTAAGTTTTACAAATATAAACAAAAAATAAATGATGATATAAAAGTACATAAAAAAATGTGATTGCGTATTGAGAACACTGAATGCACATTCTCAACATACTCCGCTCCTCTTGGTAACATGATGACGAAATTAACTGGGGACACTGACCAAAATCAAATTCTTTACTAGGTTACAACACATGCATGAGGTAGAAGAACTGTATGAGCTGCCTGAAAATCGATAAAAGAGCACTGAATAAATTACATGTACACGACCAGTAGGCGGAGAAATGACGGTATGGAAAAAAGGCGAATTATCGACTTAACGTATGGCGCACTCCTGATTACCTAAAAATGCAGAGCTTAGCCTATATCTGGACAACGACAGCATAATAATAATACATGATGTGAAGTTTGTGGATGAATTAGAATATCACAAATCTCAGCGTGGCAACCCCATCTAGCAACAACATTCTAGTACCATTTCTCTCATAAAAAAACAATGTCATATTCGGACAGTATGCCTGGGAGTTCTCACTGGGAATGTATAGTTCTCCTTTTGTGTTTCTCAATAAAGCTCTACTACTCCATAATTTTGGGACTCATACTCCACACTGCCATGCAGAAAGACATAATGACAGATACATCAAAATTCAGAATAGACTGGTCTCTCTTCCAATAAGTATTAGTATACTTTCCAAAAAAGACGGATAATTAAATACACCAATAGGCACACTTTGGTGAAAATAATAATTCATTTTACAAGAAAAAACTGATAAACAAAAATATCTACTCCCACACAATGTTTAGTGAATCGATACACCACTCCAAGATCTATCAAAAAAAAAAAGTAAGATATCACCGCATCCAAAATTGCTGAAGATGTTGAAAGAAAAATGATAAAATGTCTGCTTTTCTGTTTTTTCATGTGTGTAATGGGTAGACTTTGCAGGCCAAACCTCAATTAAACTGGGATAAAGCAACCCTTTCCCCCAGCAACATGAAAGAAGAAAAATGAATAAAAATAATCAAGCGAAGCTCGTATTACTTATAATTTTTGTTCTTTAAACTAAACCAATTAGTTAAAGGCTTAAACACGCTTAGTAGTTCGATCTGCAAGGCTAAAACTATGCCATATAAGCATGGTGTACGTTGGATCATCGTCAACAGCCGCAGAAATCATGTACCAAAAGTAAGCAAAGAGCTCATAGTTTAATGAGGTTTCATCTAGTTCGTCTAAATATTCTTCTAAAGCCTTCTTGCAATTCTCTGCAGCACGCCTCAATGTGCTACTCTCAATCTTGCTTGTCTGAAAACGAGTTGTTATGTCACTCACGAGCACACTCAGACCACCCCGATGGGTACTGAGTCGCTCAAAAAGTTTTCGTATAATAGCCTCACGACTCGGAGGCAACGGAACGCATAGGACTAAGATCAAATCTACACGTGTGGGAGCTTTTAGCCGCATCCATTCCAGATGCAGATCGGTGACAGTTTCGGGTACGCCACTCTCGCGCAGAGCCCGTATGTACGCCTCGATCGGTACCGGCTGAACACCCCACTTTTGAAGGCGCACGTAGAGCTGCGTGAAGCATAGCACGTTTCCGTTTGCTGCCCGTAATATATATTGGGTCACAGCTCCCTTGATTATATAGAGGATGGAACTGTTTACCGCAGGGAAATACTGCCGAAACATCCGCACAACCTCACGCACATTCAGCGACGGAGCGTCCTCCTCCTTTAAATAGTGATATAGACGTTCGGACTGCTCTCGCGAGAAGCCGACTCCAATGTTCTGGCATACCTCGTAAAACTCCTGGCCTGTGAGTACCCTCGATAAGTAAGTGAAGTCCAAGTCTCCTGTGGACATGCTACCACCCTCACACTCTACAGTGTTAGGGGGGGGTAGTACGCTTCGCAGTGCTTGAATAAGAGCAATGGAACCTGTTCCACTGCCTTTTACTGGCTCCTTGGTCGCCTCTGCAAACTGCGCCGCCAAGATAGGATATTCTATCGTAGAGGGAACCTGAACAGCAAAGAGTAAACCATGAAGCAAGGGGGCATCCAATCCCCCACCTGTATCAGCCTCTACACAGTACCTCAACAAGAAAAGTGCCTCAGATGCACTAAATCCACATGACTCGGTCAGAAATTTCCGAGCTGCATCAGGGTTTACTAGTTGCATTGATTGGGTCTGCGCCACGTCACGCACCTGCTGCTCAAACCTACTAACATCTTTACTACTAAAAATTACAGAGCGAGCCTTACAAACTAAAAAGTACACCTGCCACGCTGCCCTCGGGATGAGCTGGCGAAGCTCAAAAAAAACTTGAACTGGATCTATTGTGCTTTCGGGTCTCCCATCTACACCATCGCCCTCAGATAAGGGCAGCATGTGCAAGAGAATCCTCAGCTCCATATCCGATACTGCTAAAACCGGAAAAATGGGGCGCAGGAGTGTCTGCATCGACCGCATGTCAAGATGCTCGCGACCCGGCTCCTTATACCGACTATCTACAGATTCAAAGAGGGCTGAAATACGCCATTTGTCGACATTAGGCGTACCTGTTGCTAAGTATTTTACTACTTTAGCATGAAGCCTTAGGAGAAACTCCGGATCCCGTAAATATTTTTCGGAAGTAGAATCCGAATCTAACATAATCTAAGGATAAAATAATTATACTGTAGCCGCAAACAATCGCATAAATGGGCTTCTCTAATACACAAAAAGGTAGAATACGACAGAGGAATAAGCTTATTTGAAAGAATACAATTATTTGCATGATGGGTGCTTTATGGAAATATCAAACTAAAAAAAAAAACTAACGTTGTTATTAAAGTTCGATTTGAATTATGGTGGTTTATTTCTTTAAAAAGGCATTAAGCAGAAGAATTGAAATCCAATTGAATCCAATATCAGACAGAAGAAAAAACATATAATTCACCTCCTCTCACGATTCCTTATGCAGCGAAATTCACATCTTATTGGGCCTGTCGTCTTGTAAACGCTCTGCCATGGCTTTGATCCACTTCAGCCAGCTTCGTTCAGCCTCAAAATGGTCACCTCCATGGCATCCCCCTGAAGACTTCCAGCAACTGCAATCACAAGTGTGTGCACACGCATGTCTGATATTTTTAAAAAATGTAGAATTTAAAACAAAAGGTTCAATAAATATGAGTTTGGTAACTACAATTAATTTCACAGTTGAAGGTAAACGTAATATCCTTTTAGTGTATTAGTAGACATAAATGTCTAGCGCGATCTATCACATTTCACATATTATAGTATAATATTTCTGGAGCAAGTTTTGTAGAAACAAAATAGAAGTCATAGTAACCTATTGTTACTTGTTGTCATTCTTATCATATTAAAGCAAAATCATGCAGTAAATGAATGAAAGTATAGAAAAAAAAATATATACAATTATATTACCAAACAACAAGAACGCATCTGTCAATTTAATACTCAATTATCTTGAAACTAAATCAAATTGTGTAGTTAAACGAAGGCGATTGGTTGAGTAAAAGTGCTCATTGTATGGGGTGAAGATAGGCGCACACGAACTCAGCTTTTAGGGTTCTTATCATGATGGTCCCCCTTTCACGATAAAGGATAAGTAGTCTTGGAAATATATTACCAATAATTCAGAGACGAACAGCTTCCGCATTGTCGAAGAAAGAATAGGAGTAAATACATAAGTTTTATTATTTGTTAGGTTCATAGCTAAAATACTCACAAATTGCGTAAAGCAGCGCAATGTAACGTGAATGTTACTTTAGGCTAGATACGTGAAGATTAACCGACTAGTTGTACAGATCTGTACAGGAAGAATTTCGACATTGGAATGTGCGGGAACCCGAAAATGATTCCAACTAGATGATGTGCACCGATCCCCCTTAAACCATTCTTCGCAAAACCATTTAACTTTATCGTTATTATCATGACTGTTACAACAAATGTAATGTTTCAATATGCTGAATGCAATCAGACAACTAATGGAAGTCATCAACCCTATAGTTCCACATAAGTGCCAAAAGTTTCCGGCTGTCTCAGCCACCTCCCGCTTCGCGAAGTTTGTGAACTGGTCTCCTCCAAGAATTCTCAGTGGTGAGACTGATAATAGGCTCACAAAACATGAGGATTGCGGAAAGAACCTGTGGTAGTGACAAGAGGTTTCCCTAAAAAGAAAATAAAAAGATACGTTTAAACATTATATTAGACAAGGACGCGAGAAGGAAAAGTGTAGTATATATAAAAGCTTAGAGGTGAACGTCGAAAAAAATATCACTACTAATCAATAAGAAGTATTGTAACGCAGTAAATACACACTTTAGGATAGCTAATGGACGTGTGAAAGAAAGGCAAATGTCTAACAAACTAGCAATACCATTCATCTATCCGATGATCTTCGGGTATAGAATAGAGAGCAGCTACATTACTGTCAATACAGCCTATCAAAAAAATACTGATCCGTAGCACGTATTGGCCATGTTTAGGCCATGCAAAGTTCAACAAAGAGTCCATCATTCTAGAAGCGCATAAAGTAAATTCTTTATCACTAATAAAACCTCTCGTGGGACTTGGATTCATATGATGGAAAGCAAACGCACTTAAAATAAAACCGCATTACAACTGCTTAAAGACAACAAACCAGCGAAATGACAAAATGAAAGCTTCAAAAGCAACAGAGTACAATATAAGAAAAATAAATATCAGAAAAGCAATGGTCTCATCGATCTCTATAAATTTTAGCCGCGCTGCATCAATCTCAGGCATCGCCTACTTTCACAGTTGGCGAGAAAAGTAACAAAAGTCCGTACTAGAAAAGAATCTACCTTGCCACACTGAGGATGATTAAACTTGTTCACTATATGCAAACACTGATTCCCTTCAATCATTCATTATGTTGTCTCCTCATTGTGCCTTACCAGCAAACATACTATCTTCAAGAGACCATACGCAGGGACGAGGATGTGCTGCGCTGGTTCCCCTGTCATATCCAAGGGTTTTTAGGAGTGAAATACAGCGGGTTTGCTGCCCTGTTTGCAGTGCAACGTGGTCCACCCATAGCTATTCCCTTCGGAATTGAGACGTGTAAAGCGCGGACGCTCAGAAGAAAGTTGATGCTTCCGAGAAGCACTTTTAGATCCAGTCAACAGTCGCCGCCCGGGCACAACAGTCTTCCGTGCGCCCCTGCCCGTTACAGCATCATGCAAAGCCCCCTGTGCGACAACCGAAGGACCAGCAGTCGAGGGAGCCCCCACGACACCGTGATTACCGTTGTTCAGGGTGTTTGTAGGTGGTACTGAGAAATGCCTCTGTAATGCATTTAAAGCGCCATACATGCGGAATGTTTCATGCTCGTTACTACACTGATATACTGGCTCATTTTGCTTCTTTAACAGACGAACTTCAGCTTTGAGCTTTTCGTTCTCTAAGGAAAGTCGCTTGTTCTCCTCATCAGAGCGATCCAGAGCAGCTGCCAAGTCTGCGTACTTATTCTTCTGCCCTGCAAAGTATGCATTGGAACTCTCAACCTGCTGCTGTAGGAGCCGCATGGAGTGCCTCACTTGACGCATCTCCTTAGCATAGCACATATTCTTTTCAACTTCCTCCTGAAGTCTTTGTCGTAGCCTATCATTCTCTACTGCAAACGCGTGGGACTCCTCAGAAGCCTTGGAGCGCTCGTAAATTGTCTCTTCTAACGTCGCTCGCAGATCCCGCACGATGCAACGCAACTTAATACTCTCCATTCCAAAAGACAAGTCACTCTGGTGGTCCGGTGCTGTACACACGTCACCGCCGCTCACGTTATCATCAATGGGACAACTACCATCCCCATTAAATAAAAACTTGGAAGGGGTACCGCCGTCAGTGTACGGCACAGCGTCCATAGATTTTGCAGAAGATATATACATCTTCTGTTGTGGGGTGCAACTCTTCCACATCAACTTGTTCAGTGCCAAACATATATCCCATTCCTCTTTAAGCTTCTCATATTTTTTCTCTGAAGCCTCCAACTCCCTTTGGATGCTTAGGTATGCCTGGTCAGCAGTGTTTGCATTCTCAGCCGCTTTAAGCTCGCTTCTACTGAAGCCGATATCATCAATCCTCCTCGCCTCCGTTGCATATTTGAACAGATCCTCCATTTCACATCGCACTGTACGGTCAATATAGCCTAAAAACGACTCCAAATGGAGCTGCTCGATCTTATCCCTTAGCTGATCCCGCTCCTCCATCATGGCCTGTTGCTTACCGTCTAGCTTTGCCAAACGTTCATCTCGTTGATTGACCTCGCACGCACACCTTTCAACCTCAGCAACGAGTCGTGAGTTCTCAGTGCGCAAGTCTTCAATAGCCTTCTCTAACACATCACGTTGCTCGCGTAGTTCATCGAGCTGCGTGCACAGCCATAAAAATAAGTCTGTCAGTCTGTCTAGGGCCCCTTTGATTACAGTGGAATTATTCTGTTTGTCCTTGAGGATCCACTCGCCCTGCTCCATGAAGGGTCCTTGTATTTCTGATGGGCAGCAATCCGTATGGTGGAGCTGATCGCCCTTGTTCAACATTTCTAGCTCCTTATTTTCGCCTCGCGGTAAAGATTGAGAGACCTCAAATTGTTGTTCCATATGTTCTGGAAATTGTGGGGATGCCAACCTCCCTTGTCGGTCATGCCGTTCCCACTCTAGACGAAGATCCTCTTGCAGCGCACAGGTCATACTGCGCAGTGTGGCTATAATTTCGTTAAAGTCAGTAAAGACCTGTTCATAGAGCCCACTGAAGTTATGGCGCTCTTCCAACCCACATTTCCGCTTCTCTACGAACCTTCGCTTGCTTGCAGTGGCAAACTCTAAGGATTTTTTTGTCATTTCAAAATTATTCTTACCAAGAGAAGCAGTAACTATCAGTAAAACATGCCAATTTTGCAAGCGTGGCATAAGGTAGGTCATCAGCAATGAATCACTGTAAGATTTTAGGTCATTAGTATCGGCACCTAGGACAATATAAGAGCGCAGCATCGAAAGGGATTTGTTCATAGTGATGGCTTCGTCCAAACCCTTCCCTGCTGCACCAATTTCTTCGACACGCTCTGAGCCTGCCAAGTCCACTAAAGTTACTTTCGTTGTCGACAGTGGCACACCATTTCTGTACTTTGTGATATGAAGCGAGAAAAAGGCGTGGGAACGAGAGCTGCGTGCATTGAGTGCATGTGTACTGGTGTAACGGTACATTTGTGCAGCTCTCCTCCTATTTTCTGCATCCAACTCGTTCTTTACTATATATTTTGGCTCACATACAACGGTACCTCGAGGCTTGGGCAGTGGCATACCAAGCAAGTCCTTCTCGGACGACTTAGCAAGCAAGTTGTAGGCTTTGTTTCCGTATATTTGTATAAATGATAACTCTACTACATCCATACTATCAATTGAGCCGAACACAGCTTTGATCAGCGCTTGTGAAAGAGCATTAGCCGTGTGAGTCTTACCGCTGCCTATCTGTCCATAGCATAACACACAAACATTGTAGTCAGAATTCAACTGCTCGATGATACGGGGCATCACTTTGGAGCACATATCCATGTCTGAAGTATTGGGCCCTATCACGTCATTGAACTCGAACTTACAAGTACACCGCCTACACTCTTCATCTTCAATGCTTGGTTTTGTGATGGATATAATTGTGCCCGAAGAAGTCTCACAGGTTGTCTTAACACCACCAGTTTGTGTAGCATGGATAGGGTCTCCCGTCGCCTGATTCCTCAGAGGACTGGTGCAGTCAGAGTGGCACATAATGTGGGCAGTCTTAGGCATTGTGCTCTGTAGGGAGGAGAGAGGCAGAGGTGAAGAGCTTGGAGATTCTACAGTGGCTTCCCCCCCCCCTGGTGCTGTCTCTGGTGCTGCAATATCGTATAAAAGATAGACGCCAGGTGCACGTTTTAGCTTCGGTTTGAGGCGCACCACCACTTGATAGTAGTCTCGCGAGGCACTGGTGCGTGGGCCGTGTCGCTGTAATTCCCCAAGGCTTTGGTGGTGGCCAGATGACGATAATGGCATTGCCGTATTGGAAGAATAATCTCCAGACTTAGGCAAATTAACGGAATGGCCAAATGTACTGCAATTATTATTTTCACCTCTTTTATCCATCTGAGGAGTCTTTATAGGACTACCAAGAACACCTTGAGCATGGCTCTGAACCTTATCTACAGTGCTAGACTGAACCAAAGGATTAACCCCAGCCTCGTAATCTACTCCTAGGCTACTACAGCAATTTGGCATACTTAAGGCTGTAGATGACTGCATAAATTGGTATTAGTTCTCACCTGGCGTAGCGGGAATCGTTTGATCGTCACAAATTTTCCTTCAGTAGATACCTACAAGAGATCAGGGTTCTAGTGTAGACCTCCCAGCCTATACCTCACTGTCGCTGTTTTGATATAAAAATGTGTAAGATCAACAACTATGATGAAAATTCGAATATCAAGAAAAGTATTTAGAAAAAGGCTATCTTTTACTTCTTCTACTATTGGTGGTGGAACTATTATGTACTCCACGCTGCGTTCTATTTTAGTAGCCCTGACTTTCTATGCCACTAGGAAAAAAAGAGAAAATACATCTTCACTGAGGCATTCACTGCTGATCCTATGCAATTAGGAGAGTGAAAACCTAGAGTTATATCAAGACATTACTAAAATTCAAGCCTTCATAACTTATTTTTTTTCAACAAACATTACTTAACTATAAAGAAAACATGCTAAATGGATAACCATAACGAAATAGGAGCTAACAAACAAACTTCTTTCAAACAAGACAACTCTACAGAATGAATACTCTTTTTAATGTCCTCATACAGCTCTAAATTTATGAAATTTCGAAAAAAATGACAATGCAAGGAAGCACAGATCAAAGAGAATTAAGTGTAGAATGTATCCTGAGAGATAAAAAATATCAATATGCAAAAATGTCCTTTAGTAACTATATAGTTATATGGTATTGTCTTCTCCAAAAACTCAATTCATAACCAATTCAACTTTGTCTCATCTTTCAAGGATTTTCTACGCATTTAAAGAAAATCTGCGAATTTTCACTTTTTCTTTAGAAATTGATGGAAATTAGGTAAACTTGGTGTAAAACACGTACAACAATCTAGAAAAAAAACTCTCTTAGAGTTGAATATTCTGTTCACTTTTCGTTTAGTATTTCAACTTATTAACAACACCCTTTAACCATCGGTAACAAATAAAATTCTTCAAATCAAAAACCTAAAGAAATTTCATCCAGTACATATGTACGTATAAAGAATAAGAAAAAAAGTATAAATATATATAGAGATATATACGTATATACATATGAATATATATATATATACGTATTTTTAAAATTGCTATAGCAAAGGATAATATAACGAACGGGGAAAATTTTCTAAAAAAAATAACTCGATAAATATGAGTTGTTATTCTACTGATATTTTTTTCTTGCATACTAATAATCGAAAAACATCAAGATATTAATATACTTCGCATTGTACTGCTTTGACGCTGCAATGTGGTTTTAAACGGAATGCTTGGGATCCCTATTTTGCTCTGCTTCGGTCTGGTGGGTGGGTTCGGAAGAACTGGCATTACTTTCGTTCTCTTTGGCTTTCTTGCTGGGAGATGCGGAATCAGACTCATGGCCGTCGCTCGCGTATGGCTTAATGGGGCCTCCACCAGTAGCGTCAGAAACACAGCCAAACAGGTCAACCGCATCCATCAGGATATGAACAAGCACCTTCACAACATCCTGAATAATCCACCACACAATACAATAGATCCATACCCACAAGGGTAACAGCCTATCGGTGCCCTTGTCGCCCCACGCAAGCCCTTCCGTGAGTAAACGGTCTGGATGCGACTTTCCCCAGAAGGAAGCCGCCAACGAGGACACTGTCAACGATAAAAGTGCGGCACAAAAGAGAACAAGTCCTGGTCTCATCGTGAAGAAGAAACTCCCACCGGTTCGCGACGAAAACAATGTTAGGAAGTCAGAGATTGATATCTTCAGGTAGAGCATTGTCACCACCTTTCCTTGAGGCAGTTTTGAAAACCCCAGGTGCTTGAACCACGAGTTATGGTAGTACGATTCGGAGTAACCCTCAAGAGCAATCCACAATAGTAGGAGGGACGATGCACATGCCACGATGGCCAAGATTGTTGCACTCACAAACACAACACTTAGGTTCCACTTCTGTGGCCTTTCAGATGGAATCACATGATCGTATCCGATGGTCATCAAGCAGCCGTCGTTTAGAAGCGTGATCAGCATGAACATTAGCACAGGGAGGTGGAAGAACTGGAAATCGGGGTCTTTGCTGCCATAGTCGATTGGCCTCAAGCTGAAGCATGCGATAAAGAAGAACCATACCAGCTGTAGCGTTGCGGAAATACGATATGTTAAGAACGATAGCATACGCTGGAATACCTCGCGAGACACCAGCATCGCCTCCACAACAACGCTCAGACCAGGCTCGGTCAACACCATGTCCGCTGCTGCACGCGCCGCGTCTGTCGAGCCGTGCACCGCAATGCCGACATCCGCACGCTTCAGTGCTGGTGCATCGTTCACACCGTCACCCGTCATCGCACACGTGTAACCACACTGACGCAGTGCCTCGACAATCATAAACTTGTGCTCCGGGAACACCTGCGCAAACCCACCTGCGGCAAGCATCATCTCACCGTACTTCTCTCCGAGATCCGGCGGAAGGTCTGTGGCATCCTTTAGCTTCGGAAGTTTCTCCGCAGTCAGGATGTTCGGATCCAGGTTCAACATACGGCACATCTCCTTCGCAATCAGAAGGTGGTCACCCGTGATCATCTTCACATCCACACCGTATTGCTTGCTGCGACGAATCGTATCCTTCGTGTCTGGACGTGGAGGGTCTAGGAACGTCAGAATGCCGGACATGAACCACCGATCCTGTGAATCACTCTTTGCAATGGACAGGCAGCGAATACCACGCGACGCCAAGGAATCGATGATCTCCACCACCTCGTCATTAATCTCATCTTGGTTGTGTACCATCTGTAGAATCACGTGCGGTGCACCCTTTGTCACACTGAATACCTCTCCTGTACGCTTGTCCTTAAGTGTAGCGGCTGTGCGCTTTGTTGTTGGGTCGAACGGTGTGAAGTCCAGCTGTTCATAGTTATCGCACTCGTCAAGGTTTGCTGCATTTAGAACCATCGTGTCTAACGCGTCACGCGGCGGTTCACGCCACTTCGCGGCAAGTGCTGCTAGTACAAGCAGTGACCCCAGGTCGCTTTTTCCATCGAACGCAAAGCACTGATCTTGAATTTCCATCTTGTTCAGTGTCAACGTTCCCGTTTTGTCGGAGCACAGCATGTTCACACCAGACATGGTCTCAATCGCAGATAGCCTTGTGACGATAATTTTATGCTTGGATAAGTGTTTCGAGCCCACAGCCAATGTCGTGGTCACCACAATCTCTAGTGCGATCGGAATCGAGACCACCAGCACCACCACAGCAAACTCAACAGCATTACGGAAACTCTCGTGAAAGTGGGCCAGCAGGTAAATGAAGCAGCATAGGCACAGCACAAACGAGACAGCGCACAACACAAACATAACACGAGTTAGAATAACATGAATATGGCCTATATCCGTCCCGACAGCTTGTAGAAGTGCCGCAGTCTTACCGAAGAATGTACTTGAGCCTGTGAACTGTACAGTGCCCTCTACCTCACCGCGAACAACGTTAGACCCCATCTTCGGCATGTGCTCTGGGCCCATTGATACGGGTAGAGACTCACCAGTCAGAGCAGATTCGTCAACGTCAATAATGCCCTCGTTTATACTGCAATCTGCAGGAACCGCCGATCCAGATGCCAGCTTCACAAGGTCACCGGGGACGACTATAGCAGCATCAATCTGCTGCCATATACCATCGCGTTTCACTGTTGCCATGGGCTTCAATGAGTTCTTCAGTGCAGCCACCGCATCACCAGCCTTAATTGTCTCGTACCAGCCGATTGTTGCGTTCGCAATCTGGATAGCCAACAGAATGGCACCATCGGGCCAATTCTGAAGTGCAAATTCGATAATGATGGCGATCCAGAGTGCAATAGGCATCGGGCCCCAGAGTCCACGGATATAAATCAACCAGCTTGGTGTTTTCTTCTCCATAAGTTCATTGCGGCCGTACTGCTTAAGCAATTCTTCGGCCTCCGCTGTTGTCAAACCTTTCGATGGAGGGAGCAAGTCAGCATCTGGCGTATCCTCGTCCTCATTGTGTTCACTGATGGCCTTGGATAAGACGGACTGGCGGCGCTGAGGTTTCTGGGCAGGTAGCCCCTCCTCAAATACATTCTCCTCTTTATTGTCTGTCATGATTGCAATATTTATAAGTGTACTTTTGCACTTTTATTGTCACAATAATATATTTCTATATATAATAGATCAAACGCAATGAAAATAAAAATCGTTATTAAAGAATTAAGTTGCTATATTAGTTAGTATTTTCCCCTTTCTAAAAAAAAAAAAAATCTATTTGTGGAAAGGGTAGCTTATAATTTATCATCATAAATCCCAAAGTCAGAGTATATGGCTACTTTGATAAATTTTCAAAGGGAAATGCAACGCAAAAAGGAGTGAAATTAACTCCATCTCTTTGAAAGAAAGCAGCCCAGATCCGAAAGACCCATCTCCAATTCTTTAGTTACTAGAAGCAAAAGAAACGAAGCTAGTCTTCCGACGAACACACACATTACGTTCATCATCTGCAGCGCTTACTTCCAATATCTTTTTATGTGACTGTAGGAACTTCAAGAACTCTTTTCGCTGTGATTGTAGGGCGTGGCGGCATAGTGCCGTTACACCCCCCCCCCCCCCCCCCCCCTCCTTTTTCT
>AIHY01000114.1:0-17344 GCA_000331125.1 Phytomonas serpens 9T
CTCTACAAATATGAAGGCTTGGCATGATAAGGATTCGATTAAAATGAATACCACCCAAGCTATGCGGCACATCACGGAGAACCTCCTGCAAAGCCAAGATGCAGTCCAAGCAATCTATTCCCTCAGCCTCCCCTTGTATTCGTTGGCAATGTCGCAGGTGAATCATGAAATTGAGATAATAAAAAAGCTACTGGTTAACATCGATGGCGCGAATAAAGCGCAGGAGGTTCAAATGAAGTTTCTTACAAAAAGACTCTCACGACTTAAAGAGTGGGCGAATGAACTAGTGGAGTCCTACGGTTATATACAAAAGATCAAGCGAAATGGAAAGTTGACGAAGGAAATGCAAAATCCCGGAAAGGTGCCAGAAAAGGTACTGATGGTAAGCTTGACACTTATTTCTCTTTATCGTCTAAACTGCCGTGTGGGTTTACCTGCGTCAGAGGTGCTGCCTTCACCCTCCATGGGGATTCTAACGCGTATCACCGGCTTGGTCTCGTCTGATATCCCGTGGAAGTTTGGCACCATTGCTTGCTATCTATTTTTCTTGGGAGTTGTGTTATATTTGCTCATGGGGGTGAAGTGGTGGGCACTGAAAGGTGCTGTTCACAGTGCCCCGACTAACCGCAGTGCCGGCGGGAAACGTTCCACAAAAAATAAAATCTGCAGGTTTCTTTTCATGTCACTTAAGATAGGTGAAACATGGGTGCCACTTTTGCTTCCAATTTGGGGGTACTCAATGTGGAAGTTAAGTGGCTCCACCTCTCCAACGCTTTTGGTGGCATGCATGCGTCCATCGCAGCGCCTGGTGGCAAGTTTTCTAGCTTTGTGCATTATGAGTATTTCGAAGGCACTGTGTGTTGGAGTGAGCATGCTACCGAATTGCATTGCTAGACCTCCACGATATCAATACGCAAGGAAAAAAAACTTGTAGGTGAAGCTTACCGTTTTCCCTTAGAGCAAAATGATTTAGCCGTAAGAAAAATCATCAGATAGCATATTATTAACGTTTTTAATAATAATTCATGACGTTAGACTTTAAATAAGAGGTTGTTGTTTCACTTTTAACAGCTCTTTCATCCCTACCTCATATGTTTTTTTTTTAAGGATGTAGTGCCTGATTGTTCTAAATAAATAACTTTCTAGAATTGTAGACACGATTGAATACAGCAAAATAATGTCCCGAACACTAATCTGGGCTATTCTTGATCCGGAGCATACACAAAAATGCATGCACTATGCATCTGACATCTCTGAGATCCGACCCATTTTACGAGATTGCAATGCAAATAAGCAAGACAGTTTTCTAAAAATTAGGGAACGAAATGAAGGTCAGATTCGAATTCTTTTAGATCTTTACGCACACTTGATTGTCTTTGCGAAGAACCATTGTTTAACAGCTGACAAAATTAGCACTCTTGTAGCAATCGTTCACCAATTACACGAGCAAAGCATGTCTGAGCGTCTTACACGTGCTGGGTCGTACGATTTACTCCGAAAACTCATGATTCAGCATAGTGTAGCTCGGCCTCCGTATTCCACCGCAATTTTTACTCTAGAAGATGTCCAAGCCATTGATGAGTATCTTCTTTCTACTTACTATCGACATTACAAGATGTATATCTATGCCTTTGTGCCCAAACAAATAAAGAGTATACAAATGATGCACCTTGGAGCGACAACAGAAATTCCGCCCACTTCCCTGCCACCTCTCACGGAAGCGCTTCCTGAGAATTTGTGGAAGAATAAAGTTGAGGAGGCCGAACGGGAGCGGGAAAGCGAAATGTTAAAGCAAGAGGATGATCGGTCAGCTGCTATGAATGCGCTTCTCGAGCAAGAATCTTGCCTGAATGATCCAGTGTATAAAGCCGGCATCAGGGAGCAGCTGCAGGCCATTCGCGAAGCCGTGTGTCAACGCTCTTTAGGTTGTTTAGATGTTTTGGAGCAGAAAATTTCTGTTCTGGAATCCAAGGTAAGTAGCAACATGCGGGGAAGCACGCCAGTTTCCAGGGACCGAAAGAGAAAATAACGTGAAACGCATTTCCAAGTAAACGCATGCGTATAGATTTCCCATGCTGCATCTTATGTTCCCGTATGTTTGCAAGAAGTGGGCACTAGCTATGTAAATCTACTTAGATTGAATTATCGGGAGTATTTTACTCCCTCCCTGTCACAATTATATAGACGTATGTGAATCATTCGTGTATGATTGACTCTCACGGGATGTACACCCTTTTTTTTGTATTTAGTTATCTTTCCTTCCCTTCTCCCCCACCGCATGGTAGTCTCCGCTGCTGCCCACCTTCCGTTTTTACAAACAAGCTAGCGGACAAGGAGAAATTCTTTGAAGGAATATTTGCTCCTATCCGAGACATAAATGTTTTTAGGAAAAAAACGACGTGACTTGTTAGAAGTCTAACGAATAATACTACATCAGGTGAATTGATATGAGATTTTTGATCATAAATTTTTTTAACCCAGAGAGTTCAAGTCGCCTAAAACGAGTCTTTATCCGTCCAAATTCACTACAGCGCTGTCTCTATATTCAATCTTTGACCACACAGAAGGATGGTGATGGAACTGCCACCTCTGCATCTCCATCCAGTGAGAGCCTCAAGAGGTCTTCCAAAGAGCAACCTGTCTATTATAATTTTTCGACATCGGTCCAGCTCGACACCCCAGCAAAGCGTCATCGACGTCTGTCATCATCTTTTCCTCTAGCTAATGATAGAACCTCCCTAGAAAATGGATCTCCCGCGAATGAGTCCGATCCGCAAAAAAACCTTCAGATTGCTCGTCGCGATATCATGGAGGTACATAGCAGCAGGCCAGCTGCTTTGAGCATTGATGTGCCGATCAAAAAATTTATCGACATGTTCTGCGACTTCGATGCAAAACGTTGCAAGCTGTGTAACGAGACCATCATGAACTGGCATAGCCACCAAAGTGGCATCCCACACAGCGGGCGGGAGGCGCTGCTGCTAGAGATGGTTCGTCCCTACTGTGGAACTCCGGAGGAAATCACGCAGCTTTGGTGGCAGCGTCTGCACACCTCTGATGCCTTTCAACGCATCCCGACACTCAGCCACAACAACAGCCATGTGCGAAAGCGCCGGTTGCAATACCTTCTGCGGTTTCTCACCGACCGAGGCATCATCCGTGACGCCTTCAACGTCCTTTCCGGGAACTCCGGGGCAGGGCGTTCATGGGAGTTTGAGCGGCTGGAGTGGTTGGGCGACAACGTGGTGAAGTATGTCTTTAACAACCGTTTTAACTGCATTTTTCCAGTGAGCGAGGGGGGCATTCGTGGCAAGTTGGGCTACTCACAGTTCATTCTTGATGGTAATGATGGGTTGGCGCGTGCGTATGATTACTTGGAACTCCAGCAATTAACCCAAAGTGATCGCGTTGTGAGTAAGTTCAAGAGTGATGTCGTGGAAACACTCTTTGGGGAACTGGAGGTTTACCTCTGGTCAACGGAGATCGATCTTGGTACTACACGCCACTCTATGCCCTTTGGTAAAGATATGTATGCGGTTCGCGCATTGGTACGCCATACCATGGAAGAATTGGCACATGTTATGCTGATGTATCATGTCGACTATTTGTTAGGTGCCCTTCGACGTATTATGCGTGAAAACCAATTGCAGCTTGTGCGAGCTGATCCCAGTCTGCGTGGTCAAAACGAAGCCGTTCAGGAACTTTCGGGGTCACTGTATCATTCCAAGAAGGCAGCTACCGTGCCGTACTCCCGCTTTACCGCACAAAAAGTCTTCTACAATCATCAACACACCGCCTCTTTGTTTAATGAATCTACAAAATATGATAAGTTCAGACGAGTTACCCCATTAGGTGGCCTAGAGCCCTTTCCTTTACCGAAATCACCAGCATCCCCAAACTACTTCCCCTATATGCAAATTTCGACCAATTTGTCAGAGCGTCTTGATCCTTTATGGCATTGCGGACCTTATTTTTGTTTTGCTGCAAAGAACGCGGCTGGCGATAATGCAACTGTTAAAAGGTCGAAATCAGATAGAATGCGAGAAGTCGTCACTTGGGAAGCTTTCTATCGCTTAGAAAAGGCTCCCATTCAGTGTGGTCGCAAACCTGTCACCCTCAGTTTATCCGCTCTTATTGATGAGAATCTTATCACTGAACTTATCTAAAGAAACTCTGTGAATTTTTACATCAGTAAAGGGGCAGAGGGAGAAAATATAAAATGAACGTGATGGTTTCGTAACTGGGACCTCAGAAATCTTTATGAACCAGAACACAACCAGTATTCTATTCATTCGATTTATAAGCCTACTGTCATCTTTCTAATACTTTGCTCTTCCTCTCTTGAAACTAGGAAAGGGTGCGTCTAAATTTGAAGTGCCTCAGCTATAAGTTTAAACAAAGAAATCTGCTTAGTACGCATTTCCTTCTCTTTTTTATTTAGAGAGGTAGGGACACAAACTAAACTCACATGCAGACTTACATAAACAAAAAAAATACATAAAAAGTTGATAGTTTGAGATAGAAATAGAAGCAAAAAGCATACTCTTCTGCGTTTAGCACAGGTTATACTTTTAATTTCGATACCATCTAAGAATTATATAGAGGGGATACTATATAGTAGGTCTAATGATCACGGCAAGGTCTGCTTATCAAATATATAAAGATACCGAAAAGGATGGCACAATATCTGCCTTTAATTCCCTTCCTACTGAAGCCTTTCTTCCTTATAAAATCGAAGCCGCCGAGGAAGTTTTAGTGGCGTCCCTGAACTTTATGGAATCTGCCAGCGATGAGGAAAAGTCTGTATTTGCAGTCTCAACGCTGCACGCAGCGGTTTCGTATCTCTCACTTTTTTCCTCTTATGCATCGTTGCAAGCTCGCTCCCAAGCCTTGCGGCGCGTATTGATGAATTACGATGCCCTGATGCATACAGTGATGCTGTTCGGCAACAGTGATGCGTCTTTGGTTTCTGTTGTGAGGCAATTTGTAGTTACTAACACATCATTAGAGCAAATCACGCCTCATTCAATCGTTGAGCTAGAATCTGCCTTCAATAAACTCGAGAAGCACTATCGTCAGCAGGCTAAGGAGTCTGGTCAAGTGGTACAAGCATTGCGTAAGAAACCCCCTGTAAGTTCGCATCCTCCCCCAAAGGCACGTCCTATCGATAAGGGCCCGTCGCCAGCCCGTGGCCCGCCTGATCCGATGGTTTCCGGGCAAACGGCTCCGGATAGCACGGCCTATTCAACACATCCAGAGACCAGCAATGGAAGTCTTAACGAGCTGAGTAGTACTCCGCATCGAAAGGGTGGGAATAAAAATGTACTCAGAGTTGCCAACGGAAAGCGAATCACGCGCTCACAATCCAATGGCGCCAACCCAGAGGAACCCGTTCTCAAGACTGAAAAGCCTGAAGTCGCCAGCATCGGGAGCACCAAAAATGCCGCCAACGTGTCGGCGAAACCTCGTCCCAATAAGCCAACGTCTTCCACACCGCTGCTTGTTTTTGGACGTCTTCGAGCGCTTACAAACGGTGAGAAGAAAGCAGTTACGGCTCTTAATCAAGTGATATTAGTTCTTGCGCACGTCTACGCAACTCAGTTTAATGATTTGATTATTATTTTTGACCACCTCCAGGAGCGCATAAGTGCTATTCAGAGTATCATAGACAAGGAGCTTGAAGCATACAATGCAAAAGAAGATAGAAAACCTCCCGAACCCTTTCACGGAGTCGAGCTGAAAGAACTCAAGTCAGCGTTAGATACTTCCTCTGCAATATTTCGTCAGGAGCCAGATCGCCGCTACGAACTGGATGAAGATCTACTGTATCCCATCGCGTATGTGTGCCTTAAGATTATCAATCAAATCGAGGGGTATAATACAGCGCCATTTCGTGAGCCAACTAATGAGGAAAAGGAGGCAAAACGAGCAGCGCGTGTCGCTGCCAAGGCGAAGAGGGATGAGGCCGAGCAGAAAATAATAGAAAGGGCAAAGGTCAAGGAGGCGATGATGGCAAAAAAAATAGAAGAGCGGCGTTTGCTGCGACAATTTATTGAGGGTATCACAATCAGTGATCAACTCGTTGAGGACACGGAGATTTTGAATCCTGCTCAGAGCGCTTTCGTTCAGTATGAGCCCCATCTTCCTCTCGAGCCATTGGAAAACTACCAAAAAGCTCTTTTCATATGGACAATGATTGTGTCCATTCCCCAGACACTTTGCCTTTCACGGATGTCTTTCTCATTGTTTCTGAAAGGCCTCAATATGGATGACCAAGATAACAATGGGCTCATGGAAGAAGTCACACGCTGTCTCTTGGAAGTTTGTAATGAACAAGCTCGCAACACGTCTCCCACTTTATCGCGCCCATCAACACGAGGGAAAAATTGGTTCGAGGCTATGGTTGAGTTTGTCGCGCTAGCGAGCGGAAATAAGCAGAAGCGCGGCCAACGGGCACAACCCCGATCTCGTGCCATGGAAAGTGACAAGGAAAGCGAAAATGATGAGGAAGATAGCCACAGCGAGACTTCCTCTGATGTAAGTCCAAGTTTTGACGGCGATACCTCGGAAGTGGAGGAATCAGAAGATGAAAAATCGGAGATGGAATCAGAATCTGCCCATCGGAGGCGCGTGAAAAAGGATGCCGATGATGCGAAAGCGCGGCCTTCGGATAACGCTGAGAACGAGGTTTCTGGGTTTGATAAAGAGCTCAAAACGACGATGGAGCGCATTACAGAGCTTCGGGTGTTAGCCACGTGGGGTAATGTGAGTATCGAAGATCGTCTAAACTTGCTCACCTTCCTTGTTCGCGAGGTCCTCAACGGCATGAAAGCCCGTAAGGAATCGGAAGAATTGCTTAAGATGTGTGAAAAACGCGTAACATTAATGGAGAAGCGTCTTCGTGAAATTCGAGAAGAAGCCGAGAAGGAGGTCAACAATCTTCTCAAAGCATTTCGTTGTCCCTCCTCAAAGGGAGAAAAGGAGGCAGATAATCTGGATGCAAACGATTATGAAGTCAGACGAGCCAAAATTCTCAAGGATACGGAAAAAAAGCGCCAAGAGGTTTACATGGACCTTTATCAAGAGTTGGACAAAACTGATGTGGGTTCCATCATACAACCTCTTGGTATGGACCGATATCGGCGAATGTACTGGCGCTTTCCCTTCGATCGCGACGTGCATGTTCAGACGGTTGATGCAACTGTATCAGACTTTCCTATTCTTCCAGAGCCTGAGGAGGTAACTGCGAAGAAGCAAGCATCTTTGCTATTTGATAATGAAGAAGATTTGTCGCCTTTCCATTTCCATTTACGTCGGGATCAGCACCTGTTTACGAAATCTCCGCAAACTGTGGAACCGAAAGATGGGGACAAAGGATCGTCCCAGCGGCGCTGGGGTACCATTCCGGCGTATTACCTACCTTCTTTTGTAAAGGGGCTTGATTGGCGCGGCGAGCGGGAAGCCCGTCTACGGAAAGCATTAGAAGAATTCATACCTTACTCGCAAGCCACAAATCAATCTACCTCAGTCCGTATTACACGATCCCGCGCACATGCGCTTGGCTATGTGAACCATCTGAAGGTTTCCTTTTAGCAAATTGTTTTTTAAAAACAAGCAGGAGGAACTCGGCTAAATACTATATATACATTGAAAGGATCGCACTATACTAATGGTGTTCTTTTTTCGCTGTTGTGCTATTGCATATGTCTTTATATGATATGATGTCAAGACTCCCTCCCAAATGAGTAAATATAAAGACTTCATAATTGAGCAGATTTAAATTGATAAAATCAACCAATAAACTGAGACAGTCCATTTTCACGTGAGTAGAATTCTAGGGCGTCAGGTCTAAAATTGTAATGCGAATACATCTTCCTTTTCTCCTTACGATATTTTTTTCTGAACTAAAGTTTCGTCATGCGTACCCTAGAGTGTGAGTTCTCCCACTTCGCCGTGCACCCCGGCCACGGGCGCCGTTACGTGCCCTTTGCGTTCCTGTCCACGAAGCCCGTGCTGACGTTCTCTCGCCCCAAGTGCTTCGCGATGTACATGCGCAAGAAGAACCCACGTTTCATCCCGTGGACGCGCACGTACCGCAGGATCCACCGCAAGATCACAACCGACCGCCAGACGCGCCGCCGTGCGGCCCGCACCGTGCAGGTGCCGCGTGCGATCGTCGGTGCGGACCTCTCCTACATCCAGGAGGTGCGTGCCCGCGGTCACAAGGAGGATCGCACTGCCAAGGCGAAGGCCGTCCGCGCGGAGGTCGCCGAGCGCAAGGCTGCCAAGAAGTAAGCCGTGGACTGAAAGCTTGAGGACTGCAAAGACATTTCATGTCTTTTTTTTTCTATTACTTCACTAACAATTTTTCAATGACGTTTGTATTTGATTTCCATATGTATGTCTATTGGTTGCGTTTATTTGTCTATCTTGAAGTGTTTTCTAATTCCAATGATCCTTCTATTCTATTTTTGGATTATTTATTTATTAGGGACACAAATATATGCAGCTAGGTTGCCTTTGACTATTTGAAGACTCACGAACTCTGTGATTATCGGAAAATAATATTATTATTATTAGTGGTAGTAGTAGTAGTTTTGCAGCAATTCATTCTTCTATTTTCTTTGCTACTGCTACATGACCACAACAGTGGCCGCAGTTACGCAAGCGCAAAGCTTGGCGGCTATTCGTAACTTCATTCGCGTATCCATTTCCTGTATCACGTACGCTCGTGGCTTGTGCAGTGATGAGTCGTTTGAGCAACGAACCTTTTTGGGTCTACAACTCAAGCACATTATTCCCAATTCATTGGAGGCCACTACCATTTCCAGGTGGATTGAAAAGGGTGCGTTTGATGCTCTGAACAGAAACTACCTCAAGGAGATGGCGTTGTGTGTATACAACGGTGATTGCTCTGAAACACTTGAGAGCTACTGTTTCGGCTTTACATATAGTGAAGATGGGCAACATGCACGAATGACGCTGTCATCGTCTCAGCAAGTGCTGCCAACCACAGCGACGGACGCTGAGGCGATTCAGCGGCAGTGTGTAGAGGGGTCTCGACAATTACCACTGTCGACGCTCCGTAGGCGTCGGTGCTCAAAGCAGGAGGTACAGCAGGTTCTAGCGGGTATCATCACAAAACTTGTGGAGGTGGTGGAGAGTCTTCCGCCTCTTCTAAGGGAACGGGTCTTGACGATGCGGCTGACCTATTATGACGAGGTCACCCCAAGGGATTATGAACCACCCTGTTTTGCGCCAGCTAGTGGGCGTATGGTGCGCTTTTATCTGGAGGAGCAAAAACATAATGTATGCATCGGTTCTATGGATACAAGCCACCACTTATTCTCTGTATCAATCCGGCACCCCCTTCTTTCCAAGGTGCAATCCAAGTTCCTCCGTCATGAAACAAGTGAGGAATGGACCTTTCAAAGTGACAGAAGCGGCACAGCGGTGAACTCGTGGCTAAACGATACATCCACAGGCCTCGTTAATCCCTCTTTGAATAGAAGTAATCCATTTAAGAGAGTCGATGGTTGCAATCGCATTGAGGACGAGAAGCAGCCAGAGCTTAAGTGCAACGGGAAGGACTCTACTAGCCGATGCCGTACCGCTGCCACTTCAGAGCCAGCCGATGTTGACACGACCACCCCACTCGCACAGTTACTATCTAAGCCTCCACCGCTTCGAATGAGTGAGGTAGTTTACTTGATAGTCGCTGCGTTTATCTTTATAAAAACCTCCACTAGGGGTGGAGGCCGTGGTCGACTGATTTTCTCTGAGCTCAAAGACTCCCTCCGTGAGTCCTGCCCACTTGAGATTGGGTCTACCGCCGTTCTCAAAGTCGTTCACAAGATGCTAGTGGAAGGCTACCTCCAGGAAATCCAGAATGGCGGTGATGGCATCACGAATCGCAGGGTTTCTCATATCAAATCACGATGCAGTGGGGCGGCTGATCTCGGTCGATCTAGTGGAGGCAGTGGGGCCGCAATAAGATCTAGTGCTACGGCTTCCACACAAAAGCCTCAAAAAAAACAATACCGGTGCAGCATTTCACCTGAGATCCTTGGCGGGGATGCTGTGGAAGTCGCTTCGGATGACGTGCAGTGGGAGCTGTGTAAGGCGTCCCCCTCTCCGACCATCTTTCAGGGACTCCTCCGCCAATCGCAGGTCGTTGAGATGCTTTCGGCAGCCGAACACGAGGCATTACAACACATGAGTGGCATAGTTGTGACGTACAGAAGTAAAGCAAAGCGGACAAGGTCAAAGATCGCTCGTAATGTGTGAATGACGTAAGATTATTCAGAGTAATTGGGCCCGTAATGAATCTTGATTTATATTGTTTTGCACGTGACTAGGTTTTGACTAAAGATTCATGTTTGTACAGATGTATTAGGTCAGTGCTCTGCTTTCCGGAGTTTTGTATCATCTCCATTCCACCCCCTTCATTGATTATTTGACAGTTTTTCATCTTTAATAACTCTTTCACATTATATATATTTATTTATTCATTTATTTATAAAACAGGTTGGCATATCTCATTGATATGTTCCTGCTTATTAATCCTTACGGCACAATTCTCCATACCCCCTCCTTGAAAAAAAAAAGAATGATAACTATTGCTAGCATAGCAAAACAATTCTCCTTTTTCTGCTTCTATAATCTTACTGATTGGATCAAAAACAAACTGGATTCCGTTCACCCATGGCCATACCTAATTTAAAAGGTGTGATCTAAGAAACGCTATGCTATCTCTATTTTAACGAGCAAATAATGCCACATTTCTTGCAAAGTAAGTGCAGTGGAGCAAAAACTACGATTTCCCGGCTTTTTTCTTTTTTGAGCGATTCATTTTAATTTACATTAGAAAAAATAGTACTATAGAATTTTTTTCTTTACTTTTTTTAAGGATTAGCATTTATTCGTAGTATATCTATCGACTATTGAGGAGTTTCATTGCTTTAATTTCATTATAGTGTAGGGAGAGTAGAATAGAACAGTAGGAACTACAAGGGGGTACCAGTTGAGTTCGAGTATGATTTCTCAACTCAGTTACCGCCCACAACCCGCAGCTCTGAGGGCAGCTGTGGAAGCGCTTCGGGGCGGGCTTGTGTTGTGTGGTGCGTTGCAAACCTCGCAACGTGCCTATCATGGCTTCCACTTTGCGAGCCCTCACAGCTGGTCTCTGCCTTATGGTGCGAAATCGACCAAGGTCACGAAAGAAGAGCTGGAAAACCAGCGATACTTCACCGATCGCCCACGAGACAAGTGGGATTACCATCGTGTTGATGAAAACATCAACTCCTCCTCCGAATTTCGTAGCACCGAAGGCCGTGAGGGCTTTTATCAGGGACAGCGCGAGGACCACTCTACCATAAATGAAGGCAGCCTACACACCCCTCGACACTACCGTCTGTATGAATACTTTGACGAGTATACGAAGCCAGGCACGAATACCAAGGTCGCCGCCGCCCAGGCTGTGAAGGACCAGTGGGATGCCAAAGAGTTTTACTACCCAGGGGAAGCATGGAGGAAGAACCGACCAGGCTTCCGCAGCGTCCCCAAGGAGCTTCTGAATCGTCAGACCTGGTACCACTGGAGTGATACCATTGTGAAGTGGGATGAGATTCAGCCGACGATGCGAACACGCTCATGGAATCCGGACTGGCCGCCGCCGGGCTATCACATCCCGAAGCTGCAATGCAAGAAGGAGTTTCACTTCGGTGTTGAGGAGGATGGGCTTGTATCCGAGGTGGAGAGGTACAACTGGTACCGTTCCTGGATTGATAACAACCTGCGCGCGGGTTGGCTGGAGATTCCGCTGTTTATGATGCTCTTCGGTACCTTGTACTACCTTGCACGAAATGCTATGTCCGTCACGAGTATGCGGTCGGTTATGAGCAATATGTTCTACCCGGGTCGTCATATGATCCGTCCATTTGGAGTGCCTCAGGACTGGGAAAATGAATACTTTTGGTGGCAGCAACCACTGGAGGATTTTCCGAATCAGGGAGAGGTCTGGTACATGAACCAAAGTCGCTTTGGGTATATTAACTACATCCAACAGCGAGACGCACGTGAGAAAACTCTAGCTGATGCTGAAATGCAGTAGGCGTTTAATAGGTGAAGTGGTAGGTGAGTGGGAAAGGTGCTAGTTAGTCTCTATTTTCTGTCAAACGGTTAGCATTGTTTTACTCGGTGTTGCTTTACTGGGTCGCCTCTCAGTGATTTTTGAATCACTGACTTTATATTCCGCATTCTCATATATATTATTTGCTTGCATGCAGATCAATTGCAATGGTAGAACTAGGAGTCATGTAGTACTAGTACTAAAAAGGAGCCTTAGATTTGTGCCTATGTCTGTTACTGTCGTTATACTCATTTTGATGATATGTTTTTGTGCGTGTGGAAAGAAATAAGTAGTTAAATAAACAAATTAATCTCGATTTCCCGCAATATTATTATCATATAGATTTCCTTTATATAGGTTCACCTCAAAATCGATAAATAAATTTGCCAATTCATTTACATCTGGCAACTAGGGATTTTAACGGATCTTTTTTAGAAAAGACTAGCGTACAATATTCCAACCTACTCAAAGTAGTCTTTAGCTGTTCACTTTAATTCTTTACTTCAGCATAAAATGGACCCTACTCTGCTGTCTCGCTCATTGTCTATTCCATTAGTTCGGTATTGGCCTTTGGTGTTGTTTTGTCTTTGTTGCAGTTGCCTTCCATGCAAAGCCATAGTCAACACAACATTGAGCGATGCAGGATTTTCACCAGATGCGATAACCTTTTCAGACATGAATGAGTTCTCTTCGACCACCTTGTCGCAACGCACCCCTTTGGTGGTCGTGGTTTTTAATGATGAGGACCCATTGGAACGGAAGAATGTATGGGAACCGTTGATTAGCGAGCTGAGTGATTCTCTATATGATTTTCTTATAAAGGTAGGTTACGTGTCTTCTCGCTCAGAAGTTGGACAGAGTCTCAAAGAAATGTACGGCTTCAACGGCTCAGCCATAATGCTTTTTGATGGTTTTCTTGAAGCCCCACCATCAAACTCTTCGATTCTGACAAAGCTACCAAGGTTTTTTACTGGAGAACTGATCTTCAAATCGCTCTTACGCTGGATATTACATTCTATATCGCCAGAGTTCATCACACGTCTGGAACACGAAAATGATCTTTTGGAGTGGTTTAACAAACTGCCTCAATATCCGAAGCTACCCAGAGTCCTCTACTTTACTAACGAGTCTTATGTGGGGCCAGTATATCGCCTCCTTAGTCAAGCCATGCAACAAGATGCGGTGTTTGGTGTAGTTGTGAATCCTTTTGGGGGCGATTCAAACAAAAAAGCACTCGCGCAGCGGTATAACATCAGCCAAGAAAGTGAGTTGCCCGTACTTCTCGTGCTACATCGTCGTGATGGCGGAAAAGTGGGTGTAGAGGATGAGGTGCACCGCCTCCAATCAGTTACCAAAAAGAGCACAGTTCATAGTATCATGGAAGCTCTTTTGAAAGATCTTCCAGACGCGTCTGCTAATATTATGCGTACGTCAGGAGAGGGAATCGATTCTAGAACAATTGATAAACTTTGGGAAAGACAGCTATACATCCTTCAAGAAACTGAAAAAGAGCGACAGGAGATCCTTAAATGGATGGAAAAGGAAACCTCTGAGACACAGATATCTTACAATCATCCGGTTGAGGTACGCTCGCAAGCAGAGTGGGAAAAAAATTGTATTGCTCTGCCAAAGGGACATCAATGCTTGATAGCCTTTTGTGGATCAGCATTTATGAAGAATGCAACCTCGATTTTGAAGGGTGTCGCAGAGAAAATTGTTGAATCCACTCGTACGGAGATTCTACAGCGACTTCATTTTGTTGTCGTCGATGCTGGAGTCAGCGGGGAGATGATGAAGTTCTTCGGCGTCAACCTGAATGGTCTCCCTGCTGTAGTCCTACTTATGGACGAGGCTCAGATATACTTCAACTTTAATGGTTCTTTTTCGGAGGATCACCTCGTTGAGTTTTACCGAAGTAATTCGCAAGCTCAAAGTTCTTCAACCGGCAAGGCCTTTAGCTTACGAAAGGTGCCTCCTCTTTTAGTCCTCAACGGTGAACCGCCTAATCATCCCTCTGAGGGTGATCAAGAAGGAAACGGAGGGGACCTATAATTCACGTCTTATACTGGATTCTTATTCTATTTTTGGTATTACTTCTAGTAAGCAAATTCAGAAAGAGTCCCATAGAAAACGTGATAACCTTTTTGTATATCACTTTTTCAGTAGTGGACGCATTCAGCATTTGTTTTTTGTCTTTGGATCTCCTTTCCTTGCGACGCTATCCTATTTAAGACATCGATTCCTCATTATTTTGCTGTTGTCATCTTGGATGTGGTATTATTCGCAGTGAAGCAAAGGAACGAAGTGGAAACAGATCAAAGCATGAACAAAAGAAAAACTATCGGAATGTAGTCTTCACGGACTTGATTTTTATGTTTCCAAACTTGCTTCTAATGTCATGATAACACGGCTTTAAAAAAGTTTAAAGCGAAAGAAATGCACCTTAGTCCTTTGCTGATCCATAATAAAGTTCAATTTCAATTTTCCAAACCTACTCATTGTGTATCATGTTCAAGTGCATCGCTGTTTTTTTAAGGAAACAAGAATTGCAAGAAACACTTCAAGAGACCCAATCCCAAAAAACAAGAGTTAACGTTGGAGCTGAGCTCCGACGCTCATTTTTTAAAATAGTTTCGTTACTTTTCAAATGAGGATCTCATCTTTTATTACAGTTTAGAAATATTAGAATTGTTTTGATTGAATGGCAACCATTTCCGATGGTTCATTTCAGAGCGGCAAAAGTGCTCCTTCGTGCGATACATTTGATACAAAAATGGACTCCACCAGCCGAGAAGAAACCGATGTTTCAAGTAGTACAAATAATTTAATGAATGAGAGAGAAGAAATATCCTTATCGGAAATAGAAAAATTTTCTGAGAAAGGTGACTTAGATCAAATTCAGGCTGTACGAGTTCAAGCGCAATCCGGATGTAATGGCTCCATGCTTCCAGACCCTAATCTGGCCACAGAAGATGAACAAGAAGCAATACGCATCGACAAGACACGGAATGAAAACCCTAGCTGTAAATCTAATGATGGGACTTCTAGGTCTTTGATGGAAGAAAGTTGCCCCAGACTTCCCGAGTGGGTGGAAACAAATTTTTCCCCTACCGACCGCCAAGGCCCCGCTCGTTCCAGAATAAGGGCGCAGAATTCCTCCCTCGTTGATTTGATCGATCTTCCGTTTCTCGTAGACTCCAAAAACGATGAATTAATAAAAATTCCATTTAAGATCCAATCTGAAACGTTCAAGATTCCACTTGTATGCCCGGATGATTTACTCGAAGGGGAGGATCGCTACTGGTGTCCTGGGAAGCCTCTTCGCATTGCATATATGACATGGAACATGGCAAAACGGAGGCCAAGAATGGATGAAGTGGAATCTGCTTGCATTCATCCCAATGCACACCTGATTGCTGTAGGAACACAAGAGAATGGATATCTCATGTACAACAATCAACGCCACTCGCGCTGGGTAAAGGAGATTGCATCTAGATGTCTTAAGAATCAATACACGCTTATCGGTACAAGACGCTTGTGGGGAATTCATCTTGTGCTCTTTGCACGACGGCGTGATGTGGCTGACTACGTCTCGCATGTTCACGGCTCCGAAGTTCGAACGGGTTTGCTGGGTATGTGTGGGAACAAAGGCGCAGTGGCGTTGGCTCTAACACTATCCATGACTCCGCAGCAGCAAACACCTTATTCGTCTCCATCCAATCCATCTAATGCATCCCCCACTATTCCTTCTCGCACTCCAATCTATTCCGAATGCTTTACCAAATGCAACCGCAGTCGTAACACCTTTCCCAGGTCGATCTGTAGACCAACCTTACCCCAAAATGGAATGTTACTTCCACCTATCCAACACCGGCACCAAAGCCACACAGGAGTTTCGAATCCCAGAGATGAGCTCTTCTGTGATGTTGACGACATTAGGATGCCTTCTCTTCCCGCCTATGGCATGAAATCTCGTTTAACAAACAGTTTAAAGGCTTCTGGTGGAACTCCACAGGTAAGACCTTTGTGCTGCTGGAATTCCAAGACGAGATTGGGGACCTCTTGTGTGGGATGCAAGGCTGAAAAAGAAGAAAATATATCTTTTATACAAAAAAAAATGTTTCTAAAATCTAATCATGCGTGTTCGGGCCCATCGAGGCAGCAAACACGTTCTCTTGGCTCTTTAGCTTTTGTGGTGCCGCCACAAACACCTAAGGAGACCATAAATACTGCTCCGCAGTCGGACCAACCTTCATCGAATCCACCTTTTCTGAGTCTTTTGTTCATTTCAGCACATATGGCGCCGCACCAGAGTGCTGTGCAAAATCGAAACATGCACTACCGACATATTGTACGCAAGCTTCGTGTAGGTCTTCGCGGGAAATATCATAAATTGTTTGAGAAATTGATTGAAAAGAGGAGAAAAAATGTGCCAGTATTTAAAAAAGCATGCCAACCCTGCGGAACAGACCTCATCGCGAGGGACTCTAGCACAAATGACAAGGAAGGGGGTGGGAAAATGAGCGCCACTTCTTACCCATCGCTAGACAAGGAAGAGGAACCCCATGTACCCGAGCTACAGCCCCCCCTCCCCTCAACTCTCCCCACAGAGCGTCAACACAAGGAACTTCAACACGATGTTACGGAGGATTTCGACTTTACCATCTTCGGTGGGGATCTGAATTATAGAATAAATGGCACACGCGAGGCAATCGAATACGTTGTTAAATGTCATCCCAATATCCGTTCAATTCTCATCAACAACGACCAACTTACTCAGGAGCGGGCGAAAAATACGGTCTTTCATCACTTCAAAGAGGGGAGGATAAATTTTATGCCAACATATAAATACGAGATACTTCCTTCAGGTAGCACCATTTTAAATGAACGTAGCTTTTCGCGCAATAAAATGCGAATGCCAGCGTATTGTGATCGCATTTTGTTCAAAAAGCCAGATGACTCCAGCGCCGGACACGTTACCGTTCGCTTATACACAGACGTGCCGGGCGTGTACACCAGTGATCACCGTCCAGTAGCCAACATTCTGGATATCAATACATATGCTTCCTATGAACCAACGTGAAGAAGATATCACATGTCTATAGTAATAAAATCAATGGAAGAACTAAAGTGTGTAAACTTTTTGTGACAAACTCAATGTGTATATATATACGCGTATATATATATATATAAATATATGAAATCAATAGTATA
>AIHY01000115.1:0-14024 GCA_000331125.1 Phytomonas serpens 9T
GTAAGAGCAAGGCTCTAAAGAAATAGTATGTAGCTAAAACACTGGTGTAAACGCAAAAGAAAACGAGAACAACACAATTACTCAATCCAATAAATCTGATCATAAGTGACACAGTAGGATGTATCCTATCCATTTAGCAATAAAGCACTTTCAACCACCAGATGAAAGCATCCGAGAATAGTTCGGATAATTAAGATGGAGCAAAGGTGGTTGTACAAGGCGCAGTCGCTACCTCCAATGCCCTTTTTCGGGCCTTGTGCGATATCACATAAAACAGCAATACATTCCCCCCCTCTCCCATTGATCACTCCAAATCTTCAGCAAGATATCTGCTATCGCAGCGGGTTTATTGGCTAAATATGCATAGCATTGTGTGTATTAGGAATTTCACAATGAAAACCTAGCTGCGAGCAACAGACGGGCGCTGTAACTCATGCTCCATGTGCGCAGAGTGTCCACAAGCTTTCTTGCGTCAGGTCTGGCCCCCATACCGGCTATGGCAGAGCCATTTATTTGATACCGGTCACCACGCCGATATATGACCAGGATGCTGGACGCAGTGAATCAAAGGGTGCATGACAGTTTTACGATGGCATCAATTTTGCTTCGTGTCATTAAATCTATAGAACTTGTGGCATGGCCACATTTTATGAAAAAATTCTGATGCTATGCGTATTACTGAATCCAGATAAAGCTAACTAAATTCTTTCTACTACCATACTGAACAATCCTGACGTTAGCAAGTCTATTCGTGACGGTACCACGTTCCATAACGGAATTAGGGAAATTCTCCCCATAGGAGCCGTAACCGGAGCTAGACACTTGGAATGTGATGAGAGGAAATAGAGAACGGTATAGAGAGAAAAGTGTGTGAGGCTGTAGAAAACTGAATGTACGCCGAATTCATTATTTTGGGGATGCAGGAAAAATGTTCCCATTGTACTTATTTCCGACTAAATGTGGATCGCGTTCGAAGCATGTTTGTCCAAAACTATAGATTGCTATTTTTTCCTAACATAAATTACACCGATCACAGAGTATCAGAGTTTTTTTTAACTAGAGCACAGCCACGAGTATTATTTTTCATATATAGATTCAGTATTTAGACAAAGTATTTTGCATCAATAATATTTCTTTTTCCAGCAATAAAATAAATTGGAGTAAAAATTTTGACCTTTTAAAAATCCGTTGTTGTTGTTGTTGTTCTTATTATACTAAAAATATAACTACATGTCATTCATTGTTCACGAAAAAGGAGAATGATATAAAAGCTCCTAAAAAAATAGTATGTCTAAATGCCCAAATAATAAAAAAAACACTAAAATTATGGCTTTATAGCCACCTTCAGTACACCATCACGCTGGTTGCCGAAAAGATCGTAAGCCTTTTCAATATCATCCAGCTTGAAAGTATGTGTCACCATCGGCCTCATATCGACGCGCCCGGATTGAATCACGCTGAGCAAACGGCGCATGCGCTCCTTGCCACCAGGACACAGCGTCGTAACAATCTTGAAGTCCCCGAGTCCTGCTGCGAATGCATCATTTGGTAGCCTTATATCGTCGCTATACACACCGAGGGAGCTCAGCACACCTCCTGGCTTGAGGCAGCGTAGACATGACTCAAACGTCGATTGGAGACCCAACGCCTCGATAGCCACATCAGCACCACGACCATCAGTCAATCGCATCACCTCCTCTATCGGGTTACACTTGGTGAAATCCAGTGTGTAGTCAGCACCGAGCTTCTTTGCAAGCTCAAGGCGTTCAGGGAAGCGGTCCACAACGATAACCTTTGTCGCTCCCATCATCTTGGCACCTGCAGTCGCTCCCAGGCCAATAGGCCCTTGCGCATAAATGACAACACTGTCGCCCACTTTCACCCCAGCACTCTCCGGGCCTGAGAATCCAGTGGACATAATGTCGGGGCACATAAGAACCTGCTCGTCGGTGATGCCATCTGGAATGGGATACATATTTGCCATGGCATTAGGGACGATAAGGTATTCTGCCTGTGAGCCGTCAATCGTGTTGCCAAACTTCCACCCACCCATCAATTTGGATCCACACTGCGAGCGAATTCCCTCCATACAGCTGGAGCAGCTCGAACATGGAGTAATGGCACCAATCACGACACGTTGGCCTTTCTTGAAGCCTGTCACGCCATCACCGACACTCTCGATCACACCGATTGGCTCGTGACCGATCGTTAAGCCTTCTGCCACGGGGTACTCTCCCTTCAAGATATGAATATCTGTGCCACAGATGGTGGTGGTAGTGATTTTGATCAGTGCCTCAGAATGTTTGGGGGTGGGTACAGGCTTTTCATCCAGCACAATGCGATTTTTCCCCTTAAAGACCGCAGCTTTCATGGTCTTGGGCAGGCATTTCAGTGTAGAACGGCGAAGCATTTTTTTTTTGGAAATAGTTTTTAAGGAAAATCTGAATAATATAGCTTTGATGGCGTAGACTACGCATTCCAAATGAAAGATAACAACGATTTCGAAAAAAGGAAATTTTGTTAAAGAGGAAGCAAAATCAAGAGTCCGTCAAGCACAGATCTAGGACATGCATCACTAAAGTTTATGCATGTGATAATTCAAAAAATAAAGAGGCTGGAAACCATTCGTAAGCCTCACTGTTTGTGGATACTTTGATCCATCTTGTTGTCCCAAGGAAAGCTAACAAAAGGGAACCCCCACACATACATTCACACCGCCCCTAGACCACATTGTTTTGTTGAGCAAATCCCGGTTCATCACAGGTAGTGCGCGTAGGCATTGGTCCGACAGCCTCAGCACAGTGCCTACACTTCAAGACATCTATGGGGCGGTTGAGATTGAGGCATCGATCACATCGCCACGAGCGCGCGCGTGCCTTGTATTCCCATGGAGAACTTGATCGCCCCTGACCGCATGAAGTGCATTGTGAGCACCAGCTGTAGTTCCACGTGCCACAACACACGGAATCCGACGAATGCTCCTTTAGGCACTGCCAAACATAATATGGCAGTTTCGCCTCCTCAACTTCCGGCCGAGGCCAACCGCAGTTGGTGCAATGGAAGCCAACGGAGAGATGTGTCGCTCCCTCGCAATAACTGCAACGAAAAGGGATGTTTTCATTTAGTCGTTGGGGGGTTTCACAGTGGTGAAACTCATCGTCCTCCAAAATCGAATGCTGGTCAACCACACAGCTGCAGATCATGCAATGTCGCGGCAGTGAGGATGCAGAGAGCACCACACGGTCACGCGGGTGTAGAGCTTTGCAGTGTTCACACATGTGAATTTGAAGCGAAGAGACCCCGTAAGGGATTATGTCTTGCGTGATATTTGCAATGGAACACTTCTTCTGACACGCAACACAGGTGTAGGAGGGCGAAAGAGGGGTCCCAGTGTTCGATTTTTTACCCCCTACCGAAGGGACACCCGCCGTGCAGGTAGCGCAGGCCAGCCGACATGGGTGGTTTTGGGACCCACAACCACAGAGCCACGGCAGGAAACGCACCAAGATGCAGTGCGCTTTCCGCGCCGCACGGCATCCTTGACACGAGGACCAGGTCGAGTAGTTGTACTCATGACAAGCAGCGCAATGCCACAAGTGAAGTGCACGCTCGTTGTGAACAATAAAACAGGAGGGACAGTATAGAGCATTGGCGCCATGATAAAAATTACACCGCTGGCATACCACTCGTCGAGAGGTGTCGACGTCGTGGCGTTTGCAACGTGAACAGCACGTGTCACTTTGCGGAAGCGCCTCCCCGCAATTGCTGCATAAGGTGTAGCCGCTTAGAGTGGCTTTGCTCTGACGTGGGTTGAGGGTGCCACATTTACAGGTCTGGCTGTGGCAGGGCGAATAATTGTGTTCCCCACACCCGGCGCACGTCCATGATATCTTGTTGGTAGAGCTTCGGAGACAGCAGATACAACGCTTGGAGGAGGCAGGCAATTCAGCACCGCAGCCGCACTGCCACCAAAATGGTGTGGACTCACCGACAGAAAACTTTTCCAACATCCGCTTAATTGTGGGGTTATTTTCAAGAGTTACACCGGCAACATTTCGATCCTTGAGCAATTGTTGTAATGTATCCTGTAAGAGAACCGCATGTGGACGCGCATCCTCACCGTGTGCATTCCACAAGTCACTTAGCAAAACTCCCACACCGTCTAATATCCACAGGAAACTAGCGTTGCGCTGCTCTTGTAAAAACTCTACAAATTTGTTAATCGTCACCTCGATGGCATCCAATGGTTGCCTTGCAACAACCGCTCCAACTAATCTGACTACCTGCAAGAAAGATCCCCGGTCTACCTTCACAAGGTAGCGAGACTGTGCACAGATGTGATAGGCCTCTAATGTTCGCCGCCAGTCATCACTAATCGGCTCCAATGTTAGAGCCGCCTTGAGCAGCACCATCCAGATCGCCTGCAGGTCCTTCGGATTGCCGCCAAACAGTCGGATCGCCTGCACAGCTACGTCTCGAAGAGACTCCCAGCAATTCTGCGACGATGGAAATCCAACGGCGTCTTTATCAACTCCACAATCCATGATTAATCCAATAAGACGGACGTAGAAGCTAGGGGGGAGCTTTGTTTCAACTGCGGGCACTTTTTTGAGGAGAATTATATAGCACTCATAAAGCTCACGGCCCTTTACTTTCTTTGCATAAACGCGTGCCCATTTGTTCATTAACGGAGTCCATCGAACCGATACATAGTCGAAATGGGTACGGTTTTCCCCGATGCGAGGAAGAATGTGATTACGAACCACAGCATCCATCGCGTCGAAATGCATTGCTGAGAAAAAGTTATCATTGCCTAAAAGTGACCCCAGGAGTAACGAAAAAAGGGACGCACTAAGATGACCTTTGTTCGTTATTACGGTATGATCTACGATAACTCCTAGTAATTCGGGTGAAGCTGGAATCGAAAGAAGCGACGCTAGAACGTGCGTCGGTAAAACGCCCACCTCGCCTAGCACACCTTTCAAGATCTCTTTGTCGTGTTGTTGACTCGCTGCCATCGAATTGATAAGTAGGGCGACTATTTTAAGATGAGCTTTATTGGAACGATGGGAAGCACAGTATGCGATGTCCGAAGACTGAAGTGGGCCAATATACGTAGCGTTTGGATTCCCAAAAATAGATAAGACCAGTCGAACACACCGGTAACCAGCAACAGATAAGCCACCAATTAATGCTGCCTCACGTCTCGTAAGGCTGGAATCAAATTTGTGATAAAGGGTTGAGAAGACCAATTCATGGAGTGACGAAGCACTCACCAAAAATGGATCTTTTGCAACATTCAACTTCAACATACGAAAGGGATGGAGAGAGGAGTCATTGGAGATCCACTCAGAGTTGGTTGGCTGTGACGATAGGCTTGTTAATCCGGAAAGCTCCCCCTCAAGTGGAAATTTTTTCATCGCGATAGTTGATGATAGCATCGGATTACGATATATGAAATGTTTAATTGGTTTTCCTTTGGGAAAGCGCATTTCACCGAAAAGATTCAACGATGCAGAAGTTCTCGAGGCTTTGTCTGAGTCATGCACTCCTTTTGAGTTTATTTACTAAGGGTCATGCCCATGAAATAAATTTTTCGAAAGGAATAAATATTCAAAATTGAAGTGTGACCATAGGGACATAGAATACACAGATAGAATATCCTAATTAAACATGCAGTATTCCTCGACAGCACATATTTCTGCAATTGTATTTAGAAAATTGCACAAATTCTTGTTAAAATACTTCATCGGATCAAACAGGATGTACGCCAAAGCCCAGAGGAGGAGAGATAGCGCTGGAGGGACTCGCGCTTTTCGATCGTCAAGCATTTCTTAAACTGCTCTTTTATAGCGGCTTCTAAGGCAAGCAGTGAGAACCCATCTGGGATTTGATGCAAGTAGCCTAGCAAGCATTCCAAATCTTCATAGTCGCCTACGCTGGGTCGAACCACTTCATTCGACCTACACATGAGTTTTACCAACCGTTCTGAAACTACCGTAGACATGCGAATTAACTGGCTACGGTGTACCGCCAATTCGCCGAGTGGCTCGGAGGGCGCAGTGGTAGAGTAGCTTACAATCGGCTCCTGGGGGCCTTTTATGGCGACATCCTTCAGTATGTCCAACCAGCCCTCGGCGGCAGTCATAACCGAGCACAGGCTCAATACGACTTCCTGGATCAGCAACACGCAAGCCCAGTTCACGTCTTCGTCCTTATCGATAGCCCCTTCAAACCACGGTGAAACATGTTCTTCAGCAAAAGCCACGTAGGTACCTATAGAGGACTCCATAAACTCTTTCACAATCCTACCCCCCCGCATGGGATCAGCATGGAGAATGGTGCTACACAGCCGTCGTAAAATCGCATCTGCACACCGCACGAAGTGCACGGTATTCAAATAAAACGGGAGCGCCTCTATCCCAGAGCTGAGAAAAGGACGCCGCCACAATGCGGAGGCACCTCGCTTCAAAGACCTTTGGACGATGAGATTGCAGCTGCCTACGTACACACGCATGGCCCGGTTCGCAAACATGTATGCTGAGAGAAATTCCAGTGTTTGAGGGCATACATTCCCTTTTGCTTGCTCCACAAAGTCGAGGAAGGAGTTAATGAAATGCACAACGTAAGCGGAAGAAGCGCCCGATAAAAAGGAAGTGGATACTGGATTCCATTGGTAAGTTTCACTGAGAATGGCTACGGCTGTTAGACACAGTCGTAGCTGCCCAAAGTCAAGAAGGTTAACTCGGCTGTGCACCCCAGACAATGAGGTAGAGGATACCGCTCCGTTATTGTCTAATCTATGGAGAAGATCAAGGAGAAAGGTAAAGAAATGTTGTGGTTCACTTCGCTGCGCGGTTTGAAGCCCTGAGTGAAAGTGAAATACGAGCTCCTTTTCCAGAGGTTCGATAACCCCTCGCAGAAAGGGGGTCACGATCTCACGTGCAACCTCGCATATTTCCGCGGTACGCCAGAGTTGCTCGCAGTTCAGACAATCGGCATGTTCTCGTCCCACCTTGTTCGGCGCGTAGTCAACAAATACCCATTCAAGCAACCCTGGAAGCAGCTCCAGGTAAGCTAGCCAAAGGTCGTCTTCCACGACGAAGGGGCGGCTGTATAGGTTTCCCAGGAGGGGGCGCAACACATCTAGCATCTCCAAGAGCTCTCTTCCTTGGCAATGAGAATTTCGCTTAGAAAGCAAAAGAGCTTCAATATGATTTGCCTGAAATACCTTAGTCTGAAAGATGATGTCCTTCAGTGCGCTGTTTGTGGATCCGGACGCGATGACCGCTTTCCAACTGTCCTTGAGCGCTTCCAATTCTTTGCTTTCTTCAACTTCAGTCACTACTGTTTTCATGACTTTTTGCTCTGAATCCGAATGATGTCCTATCTTTGCTGTCGGGGTGAGGGTTTTCTTTTTTGAGACAGCTAATTCGTATGCAACCTCAAAGGGCATATCCGGATATGCGGTAATGTAATCCATAATCAGAGCTAGAGTCACATTGTCTGCACCATTCAGTTTTTCTATACATATTTTCATCGCATCTGACAAGCAACCCTAGGATAGGAAAAAAATGCCGCGAGTAAAAGATATAGAAAAGAGAAAGCAGGTGAGAAATATGCCAATACATTCAAAGCTTACGTTTTAAAAGGTCATTGTACTGAATCGAAATGCTTCAAGCAGCCCCCCTCTCCACAATTACTCCATCTTCCTTCTAAAAGACACTTTCAATGCTAATTTTAACTACTATACTACAATGAACTAATCTCATCTTTCATCATGATTTAGAAGTGAAGCAAGCTATAGTAAAAGTGTACTAGCGAGTTATGAAACTTACCACAATCTAATTAACGCAAGCTTACCCCCCAATGCAGAACCTCAGGATCACATACGTGCACAAACACACTTAGAAGTAAGAAGAGTTCAAAGGAAAAGGCCATCTCCGCAATTTCCATATTTGTTTAGTACGGGTTGTTGCGGTCTTCATCATTGCGACGGAAACGATATGGCCTATAATTCAGGTTATTTTCTATAAGAAACAGGTTACGATTTCTCTGTGGATACCAAAGCAGAAGCTGATAGATTGGGCTCCACCACGGGACGTACCAAGCACCTAGCCGACGCTGGAGGAAGTGATGCCATCTATCCATAACTTCGTTGCGGTCTGAATATATAGTGAACGCCTTTAGATTTGGCCGAAAGTGATCCACTGGGTTAGACCAAAAGCTTGCTACTTCTGCCGTGCTGGCGTCACAATTAACTTCTGCCGACATGGAGCTTACAATGAAATCCGTATGAACAGTAACGATAGTTTGAAATAAAAAAGAAATATTTTGAAGTTGGACTTCCAACTACTACTTTTCCCTGTTTGCTAGAAACTTGAAAAAGATGATACAGAATAGATAGAATAATCCCTCTCCTTCAAACACAAAGGCAATTCTTTGCACCATATTCGCACCCCTTCACAAGATTTGAATTGAATGCGTGGAAAATTCAAAGTTTAGCTTTAGAGTCAATAAAGTGGCTTATATCTTCGCAAAGATAGAAAACGGTATTTTTTCACCTTTATGGTATTGTAGAAAACATGCGATGCACCATGCTCATCGATTCCAGAAAACCAGGATTCCTCTAAGGGCAGAACGTATCTATTTTATATTCACAGCCATATGAATGCCTTTGATCCCAATTAGGTATATGTGTAAACAAAAATTACATATGATGCCTAACGGGTAGCATTTTACTCGCTCTAATTTATCTGCACTTATTTTATGAGGATGTTCATGACATAGATTTGAGGAAAATTGGACCACCACGGAACTCATATTCTTACTTGAAATTATTTGCCGGCAAAGGTGAGGAAGGAAAGGTTGCGTTCGTTCCTCCATATCCCATCATAGGACTGCCATACCCCTGCTGACTACTTTCAGTATGATTCACCTGCGCAACTGCCTGGGCACTACTTGGTGTGGCTGATGACATAACATCCTCGCTCAGACCATAGAGAATACCGTTGCTGACGTTGGGGGTGACGCCACCGAGGTTATCCCGCAGGATCTTGAAATAGCAATGCCCCGTCAGGAGACAGTCGCTCCCGGCCTGATGTGTGGTGCCGAAACGGCGCAATTTCAGCGTCTCCGCGAGTGAATCAAGGCCAATAGAATGAGATAATTCCATAGAACGAAGAAGATACTTGATGTCGAATACGCTTGGGAATAGAGCATGGAAAAGTTGAAGAAAATCCTCCTCTTTCTCGGGAAGCTCTTTGTTGCACACAATCTTCGTCAAGTAGCCAAAATCGTAGACTGCATGAAAAGCAATCCAGCGGATATCCGGGTTGAGGATAAGACCACTAGATATCAGAAGCTCAGCGAAATGTGTCACCTCAATGCCGTAGTCAGTGAAATAATCGAAGTTGATGCCACCTTGCCGAAGGAGCTCTATACTATCCTGTGCATATACGTCTTCCTTAAGACTGAAGCGAAAATTAAACTGCCAGGTAGAGCAATGCTCGGGGACTTCACCCTTACTGTTTAGAAGTGTAATGCCTAGCTGGATTATTTTGAGCAAGTTCACGTTGCAACGCAGAGTCTGGTAGTAAAACTCGTGTGTCGTTTTGAAGCTTCCCACGGGCTTCGCTACTACACCTGGAAACTCTGTATCCATCGAAACAAAGGGGTAGTCCTTAATAAGTGAGCGAATAATGGCGAACTCCTCCTCGAGGTTATCAGCCCACACATCCTTTATCATGGGCGATTTGCTAAGAGATGGCAGTCTGTTCTCCGGTTCCTTCATGGCAAGCCATAGCTCAGAAAGATCTGTAGCGGGCTTAGTGCTGCCAAAAATTGGCTTCATGGTACGTTTAACCGACATATAGCAAGTTGATATGAAATATGAGGTTATGTCTGGGAGTAGCCTCCTACTTATGTTCTGTCTTCTTATCTGAGGATTGGCGCTTTTTTTTTATGTAAGATAAAAAAGGCAAGAATCAGAAAGAGTTGACTCTCTGTAGGTGTCAAAAATGTTCTTGTGCTTTCACCTGATCACAAAATATTAAGTATATAAATATAAATTTATATTTAGATGCTACCTTGGACTTTGCATAAAAAGTAACATTTAGCCACAAAAGGGGGGGGGAAGGCAAAGTAAATGCTATTTCTGTTGCATAGACAATAGAAGGATTTAAATTGAATATGGATCAGCCGCAAGTAGGCAAATGTGATCAGATATACTATAAATACTTGAAAACTCTGCACAGAATAGCAGATGCTCTTTATTAATTATATTTGTCTACTAGACCGACGCTATTAACCAACATTACTCGCGAAAAGTGAACTTTTAATTACAGTTTACGATTAGGCTTTCTGATTTGATAACGTGGGAACCCTAAACAGAAAATACTTAGTGACACCACCGTTCATTCAGAAATGTATATGTATTGGGGTATACAAAAGTTAGTTCAAATCACAACTAACTAAGAACGTCGAGGCTTGAAAACTTCAATTTCTACAGTACGGGAAGTGGTGATTGGATGGGACTTACCATCCCGTATGCACGCTTCCTTTTTGATATTGCTAGGTTCCCCTATATGAGCCGACATCACACCTAGCGACGTGGCAGCCGTGTTGAGTGCCCATTCTGTGTAAGAAGACATGACATTAATTGCTTCCGCGATAGTTTCCTCCAGATTCCGCATCTCAACTGTTGATTCAGCATCAGTTGTCTGTGGACGTGTCTCAGCGCGATAGCAGTTGCCGTAAATGTGCCGTATGCTCATATCAGCTACGCAGAACAGGATGCCAACTGCACCCAAAGCTCCCATCGCTAGAGCTGAGAGTGCCGTCTTGCACACTACCGCGAGGTACCGCTTTTTCTCAATAGAGGACTGAATGTTATTAGAGAAAAATGAGACTGCAGCGCGCATTAGTTCTGGTGCATGCTGGAGGCTACCTCGGTAAAGGTTTGTCTTACGTGCTAGTATCGCGGCAGCACCTAAGGCAAGTGGCGCATCTGCATGATGGAACGCCTTGAATACTGTGAAGGGATGGATGGACTCCGCCGCAGCCAAGTAACGAGCGAGGGCTGTAGGATAGGAAACATGCGGCGCTTTGCCACTTTGCTGTTCAGAACATCGGCTGGCCAGTGCATCTAGGACCGCATGGCGGTACCGTGAGGATACGGTATCCTCGACTATATATGCGAAATCCCTCACCACGTGTTCCGGCACCTTGGCTTTCTCACTGTCCCTACAACCACCTGTAAGCCATTCTACAAGGTTAGTTACATCTTTAGGCTCCTTCGAGCTCTCTGGAAAAGATGACTGCAGTTGCTGAATCCAGTCGAGGAGGCTGCTATTAACAGAGGGAATGGGCTCCCCGGTACTGCTTTTAGACGTGGAAGATACTACGTAAACAGTACAGCCTGCCAAGATGTAGATGACCTCGCCGCACGGTACTGCCATCACCTTGGTGGATATCCTACTGCCAGTCAGTAACTCCTCTTTCAGTGAGGGATCGCTCACATGGCACAATGAAACACAGGGCCCCGTTGTCCAATCCACACTCCATATTTCCCCTTTATCTGTGCAACACAAATCATCCGCCGTTTGTAGGGCGCGCTTAGTTGCAGCACTCAAGAAGCCTAGCCGCTGGCTCTCCCAGGGGGTTGGGGTTAACGCAAGATGCGCCGCATCAAGGCGCAGTGAGAGAATCGTGGCTGTGGTGCTGTCATCCCTACCGTGCTGACGCACAAGTGTCAACAACTCCCCTTTTTCCCAGTTGACGGTCCAACTTACCAGCTCATGAGACGGCGGCAGCGGTATCCCACCTTGGGGCAGCTTGAGATCCTCTAGCACCACCGCCCTTCCATTAATAGTTAAACGGCACACCCACACATCAGAATTTCCACTAAACTGAAGCACAACAAACCTTTTGGGCTCAGCCGCGGCTTCCACCCCTGACGCAATAATTTGGGTATCAACATTACTCTGCTGAAATGCGAGGGTTACCACAGGTCCAATTTTCTTCAAGGTCATAGGTGGTTGTTCTTCACTAGAGGAGTCAGTGGCATTAGCTAAGTCAGGATCGCAATAGTAGAAGGTAACCTCATGCCGTGTGACAACAGCCAGAATAGTGTGATAAAGTATATATAGATCTTCAATAGGCTCCAGAGGCTGGTCTTCTAACACAAGGGGTATCGCTGGCGCAGAGGAATTTGTTAAGAAAAATACACCGCTAAACGGGTTTGGCGATATGGTGCTCACTGTGTTGCCAGATTCATCCACCCCAGATACTGCGTTCTTATTGTCATTCGTAGCGTAAATAGCAACTGTTCGCCTGGCACTAAGCCCTGGTGGAATCCAAAGGGCATATGTACTTGCTCCCGCTGGCATTATGCAGCGGCAAATCTCCTCGCCTAAATGTGAATTCATTACATAGGCAGATTTGGGACCGCAGGCCGCCACGACTCCATTGCTAAGCGGAACCAAACGAGTGCAATTAGTTGCCCGAAGTTTCCATTGAGATATCATTGGTGAAAAATAGGGATAAGGTGCGTTCTAACTTCAAGATGCACACACTTTAAGATATATATATATATATATATATATGAAAAAATGTAGTGATAACCAAGCACAATGATGGATAAAAAGCACTAAAAAATGTATCATCTATATAAAATTAGTCATGAGCACGCATATTTTCCCGATCAAATTGTATTCAGCATGGCCGCTTGGAAACAACGAGCCATTATATCAAGTTAACGAATAGAAATCAATAACTGAGTAAAAGTGAATTAAATCTTTTTCATTTGGTAACAATATAGACGACAACAAAACATTCAAAAACTTAAATAAGATACGTATATATATTATATATATATACACATATATATATATAATTTTTATTTATATATGCGTATACATGCAGTCGGTTTACTGAGTCAAACGGTTCCTCTTTATATGGACCTGTAGTTAAGCAAAATTTCCCTAGCCAAAGAGTAATCACATATGTTCATTTAAATATGTGAATCCTCTTCTTGTCTTTTTCCCCTAAGCTCAGTTTAATACAATGAGTACAAACAAATACTTTTCAAAATGATCTGCATAAGACAGAACTCACCCATAACCAGAGGACGAAAAAATAAATGTCGTTTAGACGAAAAAATGAAGCAGTGACATGACTAATTCGTCGGGGTGTCGATCGTCTTTAGTTATTATTCCATATATGCACGTATCATGATTTATCAACAATTCAACAAAAAAGGAGTTCGTAACAGTTGGTAGATTGATAGGAGAAAAATTAAGGATTTATACGCAGAGCACGCCCGAAGAAATAATGGACTTGTGCAACGAAGTTCCGTTAGCACGTAAGTCCACAAAAGCGGAATGATTTTTTTTGTGCTCCTGTGCGGTCTTTCCTACACTTTCACTATCATACTATGTTCTTCATATAGGCCTTTTCGTAAGAACACCATTATGTTAAAAAAGGAATGCACAGAAACAAGCAGCACATGTAACTGCTTGTGGTTCTTTATTTACTGTATGGGGGGATTATCTATCACTAAGTGACAAATAATTAACAATCTTCTCTTTTTCCCCTCTTAGACTTTTAAAAATACAACGAACTTTTTAAATACTGAATTAGATAGTATCAGAAGAGGGGCAGCTTTACATGTTTTTTTAAATGGGGAATTACGTCATTTTCCTCTATTTTTTATGTGTAGAATTCTCTTTAAAAGCTGAGATCGTCAGCTAGTTTAGCTTCATTTTTTGTTGCCCGTGATAGTTCTATTGAAGCCCATTTTCCTTACGCAAGAGGGAAATTATCTGACGGATGAAAGAGAAAACAGAGTGCTAGCAAGAGCATATCACACTGATTCCTTTTATTATGGTCAGGTTCATCCTAGTTTGTAAATTAGGCAACACTACAGAGCTCAAAAAGGTTTCAAGGAGGTAGTTTCATGTTTTACCGCATAGGGCAACAATGCTTCGATGTATTTTGCTATTCCTTTCCATTGATTCTTCCGA
>AIHY01000121.1:0-12996 GCA_000331125.1 Phytomonas serpens 9T
AGAGTGTGCACCGTGTACGGGACGAACACTGTCTTATTTTTGCTCATCATTCTACTAATCCCCAGCACGGTGTCGGGGAGAATGTGATCCCACCCATGCCACAAGGAATGGAGAGAATCAAGACATTGGAGACGTCTCTGGATTATCATAGCGAAAACTTCAAGTATGCTTTTGACAGGCTTCTGGAAAGCATTGTGGTTGCCCGAATGGGTGCTGAGGAGGATGAGTTATTGAGGCAAGAGAGAGAGTCTTCTGATCAACCGCATTTTGTTTATTAATGTATAAGCGAATGATATCATGGCAAATACCATGTACAAATGCGTACATCACATCAATGCTACAATTATGAAGATGCTGATCTTGGTCTGCTTTCTTGAGATTCCCGAATGACAAGTGCTACTCATTGTGGGATGTATGTACAAAAAAACGAAAAAAGGTGAGCAAAAAGCCTTTCACTGAGGCTCTTCTCTATTATATTCCCATAAGATTGCTTCCTTGTATCGTGGCGCTTATCATGCCACTTTTGTCTTTACATGAAACTGCAAATATAACTGACATGTATTTCTATCTCCGTTTTTCTCTCTCTCTTTTTTTCATTCTTTTTATAGAATTCAATTTTTTCTTCACATTATTTTCTTAATTTTTAAACACCTGAATTATTTTGTCGTTTTTTTTTTGCTGAAAGGACTTCGTGTAGGAAGGGGTCTCTTATCTTGAGCTACTGTCAACCATTTGCTAAAGTATCCATAGCAATAGCCATTATTCGCGTTTGCAAGGAATATTTTTCTTTTTCTTTTGTATATTTCCAGAACTGGGAACAAAAAGCGAACCTTCCGGAAAATTTTCTATTCACGTGTTGCTAAGCGACAGTAGCCCCAAAAAGGTAAAAAAATAGCCCATCTAGGGAGAAAAAAGCTCTGAGAAACGTGGACCAAGTAACCAACAAATAAGCGTTATCTTTTTGCCTCCTTAGTATCAAAAGCTTTCTACGGAAATAAAAAATAAATATAGTTTCCAAAGTCCAATCCTAAAATTTTTGTTAACTATTTTTAGCTTGCTTTTCTTCTACCACTTGACACCTTTTCGTTGTCAGCGCAGGTTCGAAATTCTACTGTGTGAGGAAGAGAAGTCGACAACTTTAGTTATATATCATTTTTTTTATTGCGCTTTTTTCTCTTAAGGTGAAATACTAGCACTTTTATCCAATTCCTTTTTTCAAACTAATCTTTTTTTTTTGTTCCTCACCCCCTTTAAGATTCTTTTGCTTTTTTTTTGGATTTCATTTTTTCCCTCATTACATATATTTACAGGAAAAAAATAGCAAGAATTTGCATCTAGTAAAAGRAAAAAACAAAGAACTCTAAAACAAATATATATATAAAAGAAGGAAACTAACCGAGATAAATATTTTCATAACTATTGATATTTTTATATTTTTGTTCATTTATAGTTTCTTTTTTTTTCTAACCTTTTTGAGTGAGGGTATCCGGAAAAAAAAAGAATCGGAAAATTTACAAACGTATCAACGAACTCAATAAAGGCAGAGAAGAAACGAGACAAGTATTATTTCACAAGGTGCTCCCTTATATATATTCGAAGAATTTTCAGTGGCCAAGATTCTTAAAATAAGATTAGAAATAATCAAAGCATCGTTACAGGGTGCAAGGCTGGGTTGAAAAGTGAAGCCAGAAAAAGGCTCCACATAATTCCACCTTTCATTTTTTTTTTGAATTAAAAAAAGATTTAATCAGGTGTTTGTATAAAGAACGTGTCATTGTTTTTCTCACTCGAAAGAGCAAGCTGACCCCAAAAGTTCTGAACTGGAAGAAAAGTGTTAGAAGATCAGAATTTTTTTTTGGGACGATAGATACAACTTCCAGACGCGTCCAAATACACATTTATTTGAACTCTGAACCAATCAATAGGAAGAGAATGCCCTGTCTTGATTCAGGATGCGAGCGCTGTCATATTTCCTTTCAAGATGATGTTGATCATTTTGAACTTGTAAATAATTTGCAGCTTCTGAAGAACTCGTTGCATGTAGAGCACTTAGTTGGGTCTGCCTTTCTCAAGGATAATGATATTTTTCTTGATCATACCTACAAACGGCAACAATCGGCTGCTAAAATAGTCTCAGCGAGAGACAGTACCAAAATCGCAGCGGAGGAGGATGGCAACGAGGAGTCAAATACTCCCTTAGATGGGAGTAGACCTGTGGACGGAATGCAGAACACTTGCTCGAATGGGGTTAATCAAAAGACACCGTGTGAATCTACCACAGTTTCATCTGAGGGTCATTGTCTCATGAAGAATGAAGAAAATAATCTATATCCTGGTGATGGGGCACAGGGGGACTATATTCCCAATAACTATGAAGAGGAGATGGAGGAATGCAGTGAGTATATTTTCAGCAATCAGCCCTATTGTCCTCGTACGCCTAGGTCGTATTACTCCCATTGTAATATATCTGCGGCAGCAGATGGGACTGAATTTAGTAACCAGCATGTCGGTGCGAAGTTTACGGATACGGTCTCTTCCTACAACCGACTCTATGGTATGGATGGCAGCCCCGAGCGGCATTCAAGCGAATATCAGAAGCATGCCAACCGCTATTACCACTGGATAAGAAATTGGCTTTGGGTTAAGAACATGCAAACACAGGTATCACTAACTGATGAACAGTCCCAGCACGCATTGCGTGCGCTTCTTCGGGAAGCTTGTCGTCGCGACATGCTTCGATTATATGCATTGCCGGTGGAGAGGTTTATCAACACATCTCAGCTTACGCTGTCACGGAGCTCAATGGGCACACCTACACCTATCGAGATCAGCCCATGCACACCTGCTGAATGCAAAGCTTCCTACATCCGTCGGATTCGCGAGAAATGGCACTCATTGGCGAATAATGTAAACCAAGAACTTGGAAAAGGAACTCCGACCCGCTCCCTTTTGGCACTGTTGAGCGCTCAGTCTCTTTTCTGCAGCGATCTAAATAATATCATCCGTGAACTTGAGCCATGTCTAGCAGAGAACTCCAGGCAGCAGCGCCGTATCCGCGCCACGCAGCTGATCCACGAGCTCTCACAGAAGGGCCAGCTTTTTGTGCCTCCACCAACACCAGAGAGAGGTCCCGGTTCAATAGTGGAGACGATACAGCCTCCCTCTCCTACATGGAGTGGATGTGAGACGCCTGACGATGACACCCCTGCGATCAGTTCTGACGAGGATGGCGACTATGATGACGACAACCCCAGTGACACCATTACAGCTAGCATTCGGCGCAACAATCTCCTCTAATGTGAGGTTGCCAGAAAAGTGGTATCATGAATTTTCATTTTTTTTTTGGCAAGATTCTTTGCGATCTTATGATTATTATTGCCAACGAACTTCGAGTCCTACTATCCTCCAGTTCCCATCCCATCCTCATTCTAATTATTGGCATTGCCAATCTTGAATTTGTCTTTGATTTAATGACACTAGTACAGTTTACAATGCATGACCTGTAACATTGATCTTTACCGGCAGCACGGCAACACCTTGTGCTATAGTGGTTGCTAGTGAGAAGCGTGCTTTGATTGTTTCCTCAGGCGTAGGTTTGGGGGTTGAAGACAGCTTTGAAGTCGAACGGAGTCGTGACATCCATCGTTCTGGTTGCCTCCAGAGGGGGGTATGGTGTCGTATAATGGAACTGTGCTAGTCTGCTTACTGTCTGCAGAGGGTTAACAATCTACTCTTGTATTTCCATTTTAGGAGCCGATAGAATAGAATGGCACGTAACAGGCGCACATGTAGGAGGTAAGGAAATTTGTAAGTTTATTTCCCATCTTAATACTGAATTGTTGTCATTTGGTAAGATTTCTTATACATATATTTTTGCATCTTTTTATTGGACATTATTTAAGCAGCGAACAGTTATGTTTCTCGAAAGTGGATATTACCCAAGAAAATGAGAGGCTGGTAGTCTCCTTTTTCTTTTCTAAAGACGTTATGTAAGTAACATGCAGTGTTTTGAAAGAGGGATCGTTTTAAGTGAAGGAGGAATGATTCAATGAAGTGGTAGAAAAGTAGAGGTGAAGCGATGGGATGGATTTCACGAAAATAAGCATAACCCTATCTTTTTTAAAATTTATCTTTTGTATAAAACAAAACAAAACGAAGCACTTGGATATTCATCCCCTTTCATAGGGGAATTTTTTTCCGTTCTATTGGTATGAATCTCTAGGCCTTCTGTCGGCCACTTCTTTGTTCAACTTGTATAAGAAAAGTTCTCTGATGGAATCACATGTTAACCTAAGAAAACGTGATGGATAAAGAAACGAATGTTGATGTGGATAAAGAAGGAGGTGGCGGGAAGAATCTGAGCAGTTAAGCGAATTAAATGGTTTTTAAAAAATACTTTTTTTGAGTATCATTTTTAGTTTCTCCAAGCAAACTTTTCTTTAATCCTGATATCTACAATCCGTCGAGCTTTTCATTGAATCCTTGTTGTCATTACCCTTTGTCAAGTTGCCCATCTTTTCATTTGATCGTGTATTTAAAGCCAAAACCAACAATATATCTATCTATATATACCATAGTGTGGATATCATATTTAATGCATCCGTTTTTTTTTGAGTTTTTCATCTTGGAGAGATTCACTCAAACCCCGAATAAAAAAAGAAAAGTGTGAAGTAAGAGAGGGAGGTGCAAGCATTCAAACCACAGTAAAATTGGGAAAAAGTGACATACATTTATTTATTTATCTTTTTGATTTTTCGTCAATTACCCTCTTATGTATTTTTAACATTATATTATGTAAAATCAGTGATCAATTTTTCTCTGCATGTGTCATTCGAAGAAACGTCCGCTTCGTAGAAAAAATAGTAAGATGATGCCACAACTATATTTGGAATTTTTAAAAATGCAAGATTCAGATGTAATACTTTGGTTTAAATCGTTTCTATTTTTTTCCATTAGGTTTTGTTACTTTTATTATTATTATTAAGGTCATAATTTTCTTGTATTTTTCTCTTCCCACGGTTCGTTTTGTTAGCTTTCCACATTGCGTGTGTATTATTTTTTTCCCATCTTCGAAGAAATTCAGTGAGAAGTCACTTTTTGAAGCTTTTTTAAGACTCTTTCTTTCCGTCCTTATCAAGAAAGTTTAGAAATTGAATATGGTTCACACAGCTCTGTGAGCGTATATTGGGGAGTAAACAAATGAAGGGTATACAAAGGTAGAATGATTCCAGATGACAGATCGTTTCTCCCTTTTCTAAGACTGATTGTCATGGAAAGAATCTATTGGGTGACCATTAATTTTTCGGGAAAATTGAGAGAATGCTTTCTTGTCCTTTGTATTGGTATTTGTGGAGACAATACATCTGTTAATTTTTGGGTGCTGTCATATATGGGAGAATCATTATCATTGGTTTTTTTTAATCAAGATATAATCTTGGCTACGTTATTTGATTTTCATTCATTACAAACGTGTAGTTTTTTTTTATTTTCTTTTTTCTTTGATTGCTAGCTTTCTGTTAAGTTAATAACACTGGGCGTGAATATTTTTCCAAAGTATGTTGATAATCTGAGTTATTAAGGGAAAGTGAGTTGTGGAAGGGAAGTATGACGACAAAAATTTTTTAGTATATCTGTCTTCTTTTTTGAATTCGCACGAACTTTGCGCATGACGGAGAGCGATTTTCCATTTTTTATGTCCAAAGGATGCTTGAATTTTTGAATCGCTTTCTCTCTATGCTCTAAAGACTCTTTATGCTATTATTAAGTATATAGATATTGAGTCGGCTCGGAAAATTTATCTCTTGGGAGAAAATTTTAACTAGTTATTATGAGGCAACAAGTTCCTCAAAGCAAAGGTATTGCTAAAAATGTGGAAATAAATGTGGAACGCAGCATATAAGCACATTTGAAAACGATGAGTAATGTGTTCAAGGGGTTAAAAAGTAAGAAATCTGAGGACTCGAAAGTATCCTGCCAAGTATAAACGTAAATTCATTCATGAGAAGCATACTATGAAAACACTGTTTTAGGATGGAACCTTAAATAATCAGCAATAGCCCCCCCCTCTTCCCCCCACACCTCACCCTTCTTGCTAAAAAAAAAAATAAGGATGTGTTAGTCTGTTACGGTCATTCTTTTTGTTTTAGTCCATCCGCAGTGTTTCATTTGTCTTCGAATTGAAGTTTTTCTTGGCTGACTTTCTTTTTTGCAATCTAAATATAGGATAATGTACAGCCACAAATTGCAGTTTGTCTTCAGAATATTTTCGTCGGCCATATCCAAACTATCTTCTTTACTTCCCCTTTCCATTCTTTTTGATTTTCCACTTCTCATATATTATATACTGTATATGCTCTTTTTTCTCTAAAAAATGAAATAGGTAAATTGTTATTTAGAGAGTTTATACTAGCATAATTTTCCGACTCTATTTTACATTCTAATAATTTATAATTCTGCAAATCGAGTTGCTTCAATAACAAAAATGAAGAGAGACCATTGTAACATGTGATCAATGCGACTTTTCGATAATTATTTGATTTTGCAAAAATTCCCATCTCCATACCATGCTATCTCGCTGCTGCTTCTTTCTATTGATTCGATCAAAAATAAACTTAGGGATACGGAAAGCAGGATCCACTATCACAACTGCGACTTAAACTGATAATAGATACAAATAGAAAACTAAAAGTAGGAAAATTATTAGGCATCATGAGTTTATCTTCCCCTCTAAATGTTGATGCTTTCGAGAATGGTTCTGTTATCGAATCCAAGGTTGGCCGCACCGCAGTAGCTGACGAAGTTCTAAAAAAGGATGATCGTGATAACGTTTCAAACCATAGAAGTGAGTTGCCAGGTGTTGCTGGTGAAAGACAAATCAATACTATAAACGATGATGATATCGAGAGGGGAATGCAGTCTGTATCAAGTCGTGTTGTTATCGACCCTACAAAAGATCTCTGGTACAACATTACAGCCAACGTGAAGGAGTCCAGCATTGAACAGATCGACACTAATCTGCTTATGGTGGGAAGTCCTGGGAGCGGCAAAACGACGCTGTTGCGGCGAATCTATTCCACTTTTGGAAACACTACTGCCTCTGCATTGGGTAGTAATGCAGAAAATGCTAGCAAAGCGAGCAAGATCAAGCCGACTACTGCGTTGGACTACAGCTATGCCAGACGTAACGAACGTAATCTATCACAGATAGCACACTTCTGGGAACTGGCACAAGGGACAGAATTAGCACAACTTTCAGAAATTGTTATTATGCCTGAAAATGTTCATACAATAGTTGTTGCTGTAGTTGTGGATGCCTCTGAGGAGGGATTGCCGTTGGCATGGGAGAGCGCTACCTACTGGCTACAGCGCGTAGATCGTCGTGTTAGCGAAATAGCGGATCGTATGAGAGCCAAGGGTTCTACTACCCCGGGAAAGATGCTGAATCGCGCTAAGAAAAGAATCGGAATGGAACATCCCGATCTAGGCCGCATGCGTCTGAGTGGTGTCCCAACTATCCTCGTGGTTAACAAGCTGGATTCTTTTAAGGGTGACACGATTAAGATGAAACTGCTTTCCCATAGCATGCGATTCCTTGGACATCTGTACGGCGCCCATGTCGTCTTCACTGGAGAACACGAGACTCATAAGTGGAAGATGATTATGAGTCACTTACTCTTTCAGGCACCCTTTGACAATAAACACATCCAGTTTGATCCCGAACGCGGCGGCATATTGGTGACAGTTGATAAGGACACCTTTGCGGACATCGGCAAACCAGAAGAACTGTATCATGGCAGTTACAATAATCTTGGAACGACGGGGGACCCCGAGCTAGATCGCTGGAAGGTTCTCTTCGATGAGGTGTTTCCGCCGGAAAGGTTACCTGAGTCAAAGTCACTCAATGATCCCTTTTTAAGAAAGCTTTACGACACCGCAGAAGGTGGCTATGGGGAGCCCAACATTGATGCTTTGCGTAAACAGAAGGATGAGGAACTCGAACATTATAAAAAAGCCAGCAAAATGAAGCTGAAAGATAAGTCGAAACAAGCTATTAATTTGTAAATCCCCCCTTCCCCCTTTTTCTCTCTCATGTATATGCAATATTATACCGTTTTAATTTCATATTGTTTGACCAATCTACTTACTCTTCATCGAGTAATTGTATTGTATTGCTGTGGTCAAGGGCTTTTTAAATGTTGTCTCGCGGGAGCTTGTGTGATCCTCAAGTGATGTGAGAGTAAGCAATTCAAGCACATACTACACACAATACACTATTTCGGATGTTCTGCGAGTGCACGTTTGCATGTTGTTTTATCCTAACCGTTGTCTCGATACTTTTGTAATGTGCACTCATGCAAGTATGTACTTAAGGGACTTGGATAATCACTAGGTTACAACAATTTTTTAAGATGCGCAATATAGTATATATTAACGTTTTTAGTGATCTCTTTTTATCACTGCAGTCTATATTAGTATTTTCCTCTTTGTTTAACTAAAGGAAGCAAATTTAGACGACTAACGACAAGAAAGTAACTTCTGTCTCGGTAGGGGTTACACTTAAGGTGAGATTTAGAAGCTAAAAGGACAGACTAAAAAAGCGATTTGCGACACCCAATGATATGCGCACAATCTTGATCCAAGGGTGTACATGCTGAATCTGATTCGACGGGAGAAACAAAATTTACATATACCAAAAGATATTTAGAATACGGATACTTTCATGGGTATTCTTTACGCTCTATTTCCATATTATTGCATATTGATTCTTACTACGGTACTGCTGTGAGAGAATCTTCCGAAAATTTTTATGTTGAGCTCACTGCCACTTGGACCCCTTCAGGAAGCCTTGGAACGATCCCGACGGCATCTTCCTTTAGGACCCTCACCTACTTTATGTTTTGCAGAGGGATTGGATGGAAGAAGAGAGCTGATTCGCCCTCGGGCATGGGATCTTCTCAATGCTAACCTCAAACGCATATCCTCTCCCGCTTCAGCGCTCTGGTTATCTGTGCTAGAAGGAGTCTTTCATCATCGCAGGCATCTCGACCTCGTTGATGGCCGGGGAAGGTGTCTATTATTATTATCTGAGTTGTTCAATTCTCTTCTGGTACCTTTAAATGATTTGAAAACAGGAAATAAACTTTTCTCTGTATCTTGTGATCACCGACATAGTGTACTTGAGCAGCAACGGGTATTACGACTATTGATAGAACATCGTGGTATACTTCTGTATGATAAGATACCATCGGAAGAAAATGGGAAAATGGTGGGGTTTGATTGGCTAGATCGAATTACATATGATACAATCATTGAGCTTGCACAACGGGGTGATTTTTTTTTTCTAGATCCTTGCACTTCTAACTGGAAGGGTGCGCCAGACAGCACGCTACAGGATCTAAGGCCTGTATCTCTGTTTACCCTGGTGGCTGGATCCGCATACCATCTCCTTGCGACAGAAGTGGAGGGTGATGTCAGGGATACATTACATCATGTTCTTATGGAATTCCTGTTTCGAGATGAGGCAAGCGATGAACCTTTTCAGCAGTGTGCTGAGACCAGCCAGTCGTACTCATCATTTACTGAAAGCGAGAGACAGCAGCAAATAGGGCGATTAAAGCAGCGGTTAGAGGCCTTTCATTCTACCAGGTACGCTGGCCATTGTCTTGCGAATGCTTTACCCTTCCGTACACCCTTTTCGGCCTCTGCACGTGATGAAATGCCAACATTTGCTGCTCCAGTGAGATGTTCTCAGATTCTGCCACGTTTCTCATTCGTTTTGCCTGTAGTAAGTCCAACGGTGCCATCAAGGAACGATTACTCTTTTAACACTGTCACTAGACGCTGCTTTTCGTCGTCTTTCCATTTGGGTGACTCATCATGCCGTCAAGATGGCTCCCCTGTAAGGGTGCTGCTACTCCGGTTGGATCCTGCAGGGGAATGGCTTCCAGAGGCAGAGGACTTGTACAACACACAGACCTTCTTTTCGTATTACAGCAACGATGGTGACGACTTGAATGAATACGATATCTTTCACCTGGGTAGGCGTGAAGCTTGGCGCATGGATCGACAGAGGGGTATATGGCGACAAGAAGGCATGAATAGTGATGCAATGGATGAGGAGTCATTTCACGAGATGCAGGCTCGGCAGATGGCTACATCCAAAAGCTTCAAATCTGGCAATCTGAGATACGAAGGGCAGGAAAGAAACCAGATGTATGCATCCGTTACGGCTAGCCCCCAGAGCGACGGAAAAAGCGGAGATGAAAATTTTTTTGAGGGAATAGTGGATCGTGCATGCACCCAATTATTTCCTTCTAAAGAAGGAAATAAAGTTTTTGGTGAGGATGCTACGCTAAATCTTGGGCTTCGTGCGGCAGCTCGTCTTTTTATTTGGTGTTTATTGCACGATGTGCACATTGTTCTCACTCCAGAGCGTGTACCACTACTATTCAAGAGATTTGGGGAACGGTATGGCTTTGCCTTACGGAGTCATCTACGCCATTCTGAAGGTTTATGGCCAGAAAAATCAGAACATTCTCTCACTGAGGCAGGTACTGAGGAAACAATGATCCGGATAGTCGACGAGCTGCGTTTAGAATGTTTTGAGCGGCTACTTATTGCTTTTCCCTGCTTCCATGGGCCTAGCGATCATCCTGAACGGTTTGTGTCGCGATCGACCGCGATTCTGAGTCGTAGCCGTCTGCGCTTGCCTCTTGTTGCGGAGGACGCGCTGCTGAGCGCGTCTGAGTGTGAGCTGACTACTATTGATGAGATGCTGCAGCGTACACAGGTACATGAGCAGCAGATGACGACCATGCGTAATTCTTTAGATTATATTATGACACCAAAGCAATTGGTATGTGTTCTGAGGCTAACGGAGCTGCCTGCATCTGTTAGGCAACAGTGGATGCCATCCTCGCTTGCGGGTTCAATTCTCATCACGGCACCCACACGTGGACTGGAGCAGCGTTTGATAAGGCTGCTGCAAAAATGCACCACAACTCTGCACGGTATCTTTCACGGACATTCACATCTTTCCAAGTGCTTGCCTCAAAATGCAGCGGAGGATTCGGTAAAGGAAACAGGTGTTGTAAGAGCGGGAGGCGCATTTTTCTTTGCGTTCCATCGCTGTTTAAGGAGACAAATTTGTGCCTTAGTCAGTGGTCATAGTGGCAGTTCTTTTTATGGTCTGCAGGTGCTGATTCAAACACTAGAACATCTGGCTTCGGCGTGCCTTGCGATGCCACAACAGTTAGCAAGACACATTATGGCGGACACAACGGTAAACCATACCACCGGCGGCAAAGACAAAACTCGGGGCCCCCGTGAACGTGAGTACCTGTGGCGACTCGCAGCCCAACATGCGGCAGGATTAGAGATGCCTTTGGAAGATCATGAATTACATGTTTTCTTCAAAAATTTTCACGAGAAAGCTGATACACTCTTGCGTAGCGGGCAAAAGATAAAGTTTGAGGATAGATTAGAGAGAGGGGGCGGAGAGACCTTTTGCCTTGATAGGATTCATTTGAGAAATCCATTGGCGCTTATGTGCAACCCACACAGCGTGTATGAGAAAGCACTTCGTATTTTTGCAGGGGATCTTGTTTTCCCGTCTAGGCCGGAGTCCGTGGCTGATGATAAACGCGGTGATGATCAGCGCGAGTTGCCTCAATGGATGTTTGTCGAGGCGATAGAGCCAAATCGGGAGGCTGTGCGCCTAGCCTTGGTTGCATGCTATTTGATAGCAATTGCATCATAGTAAGTTTCAGTAAAAGGAGCTCTGGGTTTGACATTTCCCTTGGATAAATTATTTTCCTCCCCTTATGCAAGAGGCCGTCGGCGTCTTTCTAAGGCTAAGGTTGCACTGGCTCTACTTCCCCTCTTCTCCTAACTGCATTTTTTTTCCCGCACCCCGTAAGTCTATTATCCGAGGAGATGGTAATTTGTTACTCATATTTTGTTGTTCCTCGTTAAGGGAACGTCTCACAAACTGCTTTAAACTTCAAATGCGCCTAAGATCCTCAAAGGATTATTGTATATATTTTTACCCAATTAAATTTCCTCTTTTTGTTACACCGAAAAGAAATACAACTTTCTGAGATTTACCTCTTACTTTTCCTTTTATTTACATTAGTATTATTACTAACTGATGTAAGCTACTTCACTCGTGTTGCTTTTCAAGTATTTCAAAAATAAAGCTAGCTTAGGAGTTGTAGCAAAAATAGTACGACATTTATTTGAACACAAAGAAGCGCTATCCACTTGTCTATATAGACAAGTGTCGCTTTTTATTCTCCACCTGGGGTGGCTTTAGCTCATCTCTAGTTTACCCCACTTCTTAGCATTCCTTTTTTTGTCATACCAAGAACGTACTTCACGTAGCTACCCACTTTCCATGGAGGCATATGAGACCCTTGGCATTCTGGGTGAAGGTACTTACGGTGTTGTTTTGAAGGCAATCCATCGCAGTACCGGGAAGCTTGTTGCGATTAAAAAATTCAAGCAGACAGATGCGGATGATTATGTTCATAAGACATCTTTACGTGAGGTTCGTATACTCAAGCAGCTACATCATCCTAATGTGATATCTCTCTTTGATGTGTTTCGTCGTAATGATAAGCTCTACTTAGTCTTTGAGCTTGTAGAGCATACGATCTTGCAGCTTCTAGAGAGAACACGTACTGGAATGGATCCGCAGGATGTGCGACGCTACGCATATCAGATCCTGCGCGGTATTGATTATTGCCATGCACACAATGTCATCCATCGAGATGTTAAACCTGAAAATATATTAATATCCCGGGAGGGGTTTCTAAAAATATGCGACTTTGGCTTTGCAAGACACCTGACAGTAGGGGGGAAGTACACGGACTATGTTGCAACGCGGTGGTATCGAGCACCTGAATTATTGGTCGGGGACGTCTACTACGACCGCAGCGTAGACGTGTGGGCGATTGGGTGCATCATTGCGGAGCTTACCAACAGCTTACCACTCTT
>AIHY01000122.1:0-16478 GCA_000331125.1 Phytomonas serpens 9T
CGGGGGTGGAAAAGGAGAAGTGGGAGCGGGAGCGGGTCCAGTCGTACGGTTGCCTGAAATATATGGAGAATAAAAGGAAATGTCGTCTCCTCTCCAATAATCAGCCCTCCCATTGCTCTACCAATCTGTGATGGGTTCTTTCCCATGGAACAAAAGGTCGTTCGTGCGATACCGCAGAAGAGTAGCAATTTTTTCGGGAAACGAAGATTGAAGTCACTTTTGTTTTCCAAACGGTCCATCTCTTGCTGAGTCCTCATCCATTTCGTTTGGAAAGAATTCAAAGAATTCAGGGATCCGTCAGTATTAGTCCGTCGTTCCAGCGCAGATGGGATGGTGCTACTTCCGTAGCGTCCTCCGCGACGGGGGTTACTCGCACCACCCCGAAGGCGCTTACAAACACGCTAACCACCGGAAAGGAAGCATACGGGAGCGCCAGACGATCACCAAGGGGGCTTTTATCAGACGCCGCAGCCACACCAGCACTCGTGACGACGATGTAGTGAAACGTTTTCGCGGCGCGACGCATCCAATCAGCGATATTACTGAGGTACGAGAGGGCGGTCGTGATGGGGTGACTTTCACCTGCTTCTTTCACCTCCCCGGCAGAGGCAAAGTCATCGTCTTTGATGATGAGCAGTGTAGGGATGATCTCCTCGACGGTGCGCATCGCCGCCATCTCCCTCGTTGCCTCATCCCAGCTAATAACATAAAGGAACTCAATACGGTCCAACGCCTCCTCTGATAGGCTGCTGGGCGGAGAAAACGGCTTTGGAATGTTTGCGTAGAGCGCAGATTCGTGGCAAAGCATGGCAATATGGCCGCCCTTGAGGACGCAATTGATAGCGGCCTGAAAGGCGAACGATGTTGTACCGCTATGACGATCTCCATGTGCCAAGAAACTATCTCCCATTAGCGGGATAGACGACCTCGACCCATGAGGGTAAAACTCGCTGAAATCCAATATACTCTCTATAACGATTGGTAATTAGACAAAAATCTTGTATACATGAAATAGGATCGATTCTAGACGCTCATATTTAGGGGTGACACATCCACGGAAAGTCTGTACAACCGCAGCACGGAGATAAGATCAAAAAGAAAGGAAGAAGGAAATACCTGAATTACCCACCCAATCGTATCGAGACTATCCACTATAAACACCCCAACTCTACGTCATATTAATTAATTCATTAATTATTATTAAATATAAGGCTACATCGTATTAAAAAGTTAAAAAAAATACTAAAAATATAAATATCACGAATCCTAAGCATTTACTTGGATTTTAAGTATTTTATTGTTTTCCTCAAAAGCACACATATATACATGCGCTGCACATGCCATGCAACGAGCAACTTGCACCCACTGCGTTTGTTAAACATCCCTCTAATACGCAGACCGAAAATATTTTTTTCTATTTTTATTTACCTCCCTAAGGATGCAAATGCAGTCCTTCATTGAAAAGATAAGAGGTAGACATTCATTAAAAGAAAAAGAACATCCGTTTTAGCTCAACGAGAATTCAAGACATTTATGACATTTTTAAAACTAAAAGTTTTTCTTCATCACACCAACAAATAAAAGAAATACACTATCCAAAAGAGTACCCAATGTCCATAAAAATATATAGGTTAAATTAATCTAGTGTACCTTTTAGACACTTCACCAAAAATATACCTTATGTTTATACAAAAAAAGAACAATAAATAGTGCATATTAAAAAGGGAGATTTTTTTTTATTATTTTTAGTTAATTGCCCTATCCGATCACCATTTTTCATTTCTTCACCGGGATAATGAAGATGGTATACAAAAACATCCCAAATGCAGCACCGATTGGTGGAATAACAATAGGAATCCAAAAATAGTAATGGAAGACGGTAAACGGATCGGTCGATCTGAACAGCAAAGAAGATGCCATACGAGGTCCAAGATCACGGGCCGGATTCATGCCGAACGCCGAGTTTATACCGATGGAAACGGCAATCGTGACGATAAGCAGCCCGACCGCCACCGGTTTGTAGGTATCTGCGGGTGTCATACGGGAATCAAGCATGCCCATGATGCAGAAAAGAAGAACGGTCGTATCCAGAAACTCGTTCCACGCACATACTGCGTTCGTTTCATGGGGGTAGGTGCAAAATATCCCACCGTACTTCAACGTCATCGTCTCCCCAGGTTTCAACGCAGCCTCAGCATCCTTAAACCGATTGTAAAAAAGAAGATAAACACACATTGAAGCCAAAAATGCACCGAAGGTTTGCGCAAACACATAGCCGGGGAACTTCTTCCACGGCATCACACCGAAAAGGCAGTTCGCAAAGGTTACAGAAGGGTTCATGTGACCACCCGAGACACCCATGCAGACAAAAAGGCCCATCGTAACGGCAAGACCCCAGCCGAACATGATGAGCACCTCCGCCGCGGCTGACTGACTATTAGGGAACTTCTCCGTAAGAAAGGTCGTCGTTGCACTCGTACCCTGGCCTAACGTCATAAAAACCCACGTCCCGAAGAATTCCGCGAAGTACTCCCGCCACATCACACGGTACTCGTAGAAAGGCCATTTTTGTGCGCATTGCCAATTTTCATTTGCCAAAGATAGTGGTTCCTCCTCCCTTGACATGCCATTATCGGCATAATTCCCTCCACCGGATCCAGAGGACAAATCTGTATTTGGTATAACCATTACGGCTTTGTCGTCTTCATAAGGATGCTGAGACATTTCTGATTTTTTTAAGTATGTTTTTCTTGTTTTTCACAAAAAGAAGCAATAGCTTGAATTAAGTTTGTTAATTTTTCGTATTTTTTTTAGAGCTTTAGAATCGTAATCTAGTGAAAATCGAATAGCAAGTAAAGGAAAAGCAAAAAAGAATACTTGCTGCTATAGACTCGTATCTAATCGATACAGTAAATCTATCACACGCGCTATTGCTACAAATCGTATTAATACGCTCTCTCAATCACAATGAACTAAAGTAAAAATAGTATTTCCAAGAATTGAAATCAACGGTAAAACCCTCATCAGGGGAGACAAGATAAGAAATAAAAAAAAGTATAATAACAAAGGCTTCAAGCGCTACGTTAAACAAAATTTCATTCCAATGATTTTCTGAAGTCTCCCTGAAGACACGATTTACTTTTACTATCTCCAGGGAAAAGGTAAAAAAGTGCTGTGAGTTGCCACTCCTTGCAAAGCAAGCTGTCGGTGCCGCTAACCACACTCACGCGTGGAAGAAGGGGAGGGTAAAGCACGCAACTGAGCACATCACGTTACGACTTATCTAGTAAAAAACGATTTGTTCTCTACCAGTGTAAGTACGAAGAATAGTAAAGGTGCGATATGAACTCATTCAAGTCATATCGACGTGCCAGAGAACCTAATGTCTTTCATCATACTATGGTGTTATTAGCAGTGTGCAACGCCTTGGTGTAGGACAGGGTCGGTAAAGCTACGTAAACAGGATATCACCACTGTAGAAGGTTAGATAAGATTAGGAAATACATATATGAGTTTGTTAAGTCACAATTAAAGATAACCCTCTGCTTATCCCCTTGGTGTGATAAGAAAACAGATGGCTCTCACAATTTCAGATGCCAATACGATACGGATACAATCAAGGTAATTAAAAGAGTCGGACACACTTGTTTAAACATTAAAACGTTGAAATGAGGCGTCTAACCAGAGGCCTCATTTTATTTTTTCCCCTTAATACAAGCATTCGATCCTTCCAACATTCCCTAATAGCCACCGCCAAGTGCCCACCAAATTCTGATTCAGATCAACGAGATAACTCCTCGTTTCCATAAACGGGAGATGCTTCCGCAGACTTAGTCGAAGCCTCTGGGTGTGTATCACGCCCAGATGCTATGGAATATTCGCGAAGCAGTTCAGAAAAATAAGTCACTCCACAGCCAAAATAAGGGAAAAGCATATAGAAAGTCCAAAGGGCAAAAAGCGCGGTTAACCACTTACGGACTATCCCGACAAAGAGAACCTTTTCCACGAGGTTGAAAAGCAGCCGCAGTCCATTGTCGTATTCAGGGAAGGGCTGATCGGGGATGGGCTTCTCAAGAAACGCGCAGAGTGGGCCCCAGCCGTCGCTGTGGCGGTAAATCAACAACCGCCCGGAAGGGACGCGCATTTTGACGCTCTCCTCGAACTGCTGCAGCGCCACCGCGCGAGGACTCCTCTCCGTCGAGCTTTGGTCATCAACCGACGTGACGGACGACGACGCCGGGTGTCCTCCTTTCACGACCATTTTATCAATCATGTTGGTAAAGGCCGCGTTGAACTTCTTGGCGTTTCCGATCCGCCTCAACATCCCGGCCAGCCGCTCGGCGGTTCGATCATATTCTGCTGCCCATCGCTCCTTTTCCGGCTCCACGACCAGCACCACCTTCGTGTATCCCGGGCACTCCCGTAGGATGCGGTCGTAGAGCATTGTCGACGGGGGGCCGACCAGACTGTCGTAGGCCGCGAAGAGCTTCCCGTCGTACGCGCGCCGCTCGTTCAGCATCTCCGACCACGCGGTGGTGTGCGAGCTCGCGTGGCCGCCCTGGAAGCAAGAGACGAGGTGGTAGGGCTCGTACCCCAATCGCCGCAGCGCGAGCGTCATTGCACCCCCTCCAGGGGTCATTGTTAAACACAATACCCGCATCAATCTAGCAGCGCTTCGTGCGATCATTTTTCATACCAGAATGGTGTTTGTTTTGTTTTATCGTGTCGATTTAAGCCTGGAGAAGTAGTGGTGGTAGTGTTCAAATACTGCAGCATAAGGAAGAAAGGGGAGGAAAACAAAAAATTGAAACATCACAAATAATTCAGTCTATTGAGCCAGTTGAGTACTTGAAAGAGATTAAAATTAAGATTACGCTCCGCATAATAAAGATATAACAAAAGTATGAACGTAAGTATCAAATGGAAAGGAACGGTTTGCAAAGAATCAAAGCGATCAAAAGCAGAGCATAACATGGAAAGTAAATAAAGGTATAATGATGCATGTTAAAGCAATATCATTTTTTTTTATGTATATGCACAAATATATATAAGGAAAATGACCTAGCAAATATCATCTTAATTAGATAGTGATAATCTCGGCGCATGTTTCTTGTTGGGGCACAACCATAAGGAACTACGCATACAACATAGCCCCACTATTATAGACCCATACATAGTCTCCCTTGAGTGCTGGTATAATTGCAAGAAAACGGAAGCAAAGGTGTTCATCTACACAAGGGTTGTGTAGGAGAGCGAAACGTATAGAAGGGATTTTTGTGTATGAATGGTAGTAAAATTATTTGTCAGCGTTTACACAAAAGAAAAGAAATACAAAGAATACCTACAAGAAATAATAATTATATCTACCTATATTTAAATATATATAGATGCATTTGTGTATGTATGTATGTATATTTTAGAGATTGAAAAAAATGAATGTTAACTGTTAAACGAACAACAAAGGCGCTTGCAAAATAATAACGAGCACGCAAATATATTAAGGACTTTCTCATGCTTATTCCTATCTGGCCCCTTCTCAAGTGAAGTCGATATGAGACAGATAACTCCCCGCATGGTAGAAACTAAAGCTTTCAAGACTGTTCTAAAATCCAAAAGATCACTAATAACCATATTTTCCATATTGCAATCTTTCCATCGGGTGAGAGATCTCAATCAGAGCAAACCAGAATTATCACTGTTATGCAGCGAGATCTGTTATGTTAGGCCAACACACAGGCATTCCATGGCTTCACCGCCTCAAGCCTCGAACTGTATCGATTTTGGTATTGTAGGTGGATATGATATAACCTCGTAACTGCTGCTCAAGTGCGAGCAAGATGTTTCGACTGAGAATCTCATGCCTCACCAGTTCACTTAAAAACGTAGACTCTTCAACACGATTTGGGAGAGTATGCTCGCCGCCATCGGCGCGGGCTGCACAGGGTGTCGCGATAGGATTCGGTAACAAGGCGCTCTTCGCCCCACTTCCCCCCGAGAAATCGTCAAACGTATCGCTATGATGGGATAGATCGAAAGCCTTGGAATCCAACGTCATGCTATCCGAAGAAGGGGGAACGAATCCGGTTCCCCCAGCGCACCCCTTCTGGGATGTCACCCAGTATGGTACGGGCATTCTCATCGTGCATAATGTACTTAAAGAACTATCGGTCGATTCACCCTTTGGAATGGATCCGACGGATCTGAACATGGCTTGCTGCCCCACAAACATGGGCTTCAGTGTTTCGGTCATCTCTTCAAGCTCGTTTGTGCTATTTTGCAGATTGCTCTGAGTATGAAAAGAGAGCAAATTCGCAAAATTCGTGTCCGTCTCAAGGTTAGATAGCATAGAGCACGTCGAGTTAAGCTGCTGAACGGGCCTTAAAAAGGTATCCAAAGTATGATTCACAAATCTTGACATATCAATGCTATTCTTCTGGGTGCTTCGTGGCGATATGGATTTAGCCAACGCGCCTTTTTCTCCACTGTTGAAGACATAATTGGCCCACCGCTCATCACGCGCGACGGCAGAATCGTCAGAAGTTCGCTGAGTTGAGTACGTTCGCACAAGGTAATCTAACAATTGGCCAATATAGTCGTTTTCGCCCGCGGTTGGGGACTTCCTAATATCATCCGCTAGTGGTCCCCCTGAAGATACGGCGCTTTTTGTGGTGGAATGGGAGGGTTGCAGAGTTTTAAGTGCCCGTTTGTACAAACTGGCTCGAGTGCTCAAACGGTGCCCTGCACTGCCCGAGGCGGGAACAGCATGTGAGGCATTCTGTTGCTGCTTGTCATCACCAACAATGGACTTATTACCATACATAACACCAAGGAAGTCCACTACATTCTTCAGTAGCATCTCATCATCGATGCTACCATGAGGCAAATGGGAATGTACTGCAGCATTAGTGGCATCACTCATTGTTCTACATATAAGTAGCTTCTATATGATTTTGCGTATTCTGAAAGCGTGGTTAACTACATAAAAAGGAAACAAAGAGAAACATTAAATATTTATGAATACTCATAATAAATATAGACGTAGAAACACGAATCACAGGACTCATTTCTAACGGAATGTTCTGGGACGAATCCATAGTTGCTATTCAAAATAGCTGACCACCTCACCCCTCAAACTCATTGAATAAAGCATTATAAATGAAAAGGAATACTATTCCTTTCATATATATATCTCCGCACGGGAAGAAAAGAAAACAGCAGGGTCAAAAAAAGACAATGATAACAACGCTATAGCGCAAAGGTTTTTGAGAGTGGTGAACAGACCTTTTTAGTTTTCATGACTCTGCATGCTGTCTTTAATGGGGAAAAGAAACAAAGAGAAACATAAAATATAGAACTAGAAATGATAATCTCATGCTATTCAGAATGTCACCTCGGTAGTAATGCATGCTATATATAGATAAAAAGGCAATAAATCGCGAAGATAGATGCAGCAATAAGTAAAAATCATATCGTCAATTGATCAATCAATTTCTCTACAGATATGGATATTAATTCCCTTGAATACGAAAGTATACAAATATAGTTTCACTATACTAAGAAAGCTACGTTGTCAGTGAACCCTAAAAAGCGAAAAATGAATGACCATCGTTATAAAAAAATATGAAAATAAATCGAGGGAAGAATCTCGCATGATCGGGTATCATGCAAACACTTCATACACTTACATCACCTTGCGCTTCCACGAGAAGCCATCTCCCTCTCAACTTCTACTCGGGCCATATTGCTCAGTGCATCTAGTCGCTGCGCACGTCGATGCTTTTCGTCAGCACTGGCACCACTATCGAACAAAATTAGACGGCAGGTCTGTATGATAGTGCGACAAACATCGTACTTGCATGCGCATAGAAGCATTTCCGTCAGGTCGTCCTCAGATAATGTCTTCTTTATGGCCTTTGTTACCGCCTTTGCACTGGCCGCCGCAGCATGGGCTGTGGATGACAATGAAAGTGCTTTTGAGGAGTACCAACTGTCTAACTCTCGCTTCCAGCTGCTGTCATAAAGGGATTGCCGTGCAGCGATGTGGTAGCCCTCGGCTACGCAGGCAACTATCTGCGGCCCACATCGGGTCGAGATGGCGTCACGCAAAACGGCCTTGAATCGCTCATCGCCACCAGTCTCCACAAAGGATAGTAAATTGCGTGCAACCCGTAATCGATTCCGCCGGTGCAGTTCCGTAAGCATCTCATGCGTATACAGAGCATTGGTCTCAAAGTAATAAATAAGGCGCAGCTTTCCTATCAATGGCTCGAGGAACTCAGTTCCTAGTAATACTTCCAATGGGTTTACTAATTCCGCTCCCGATGCCGCATTTGCATCGCCGCCTTCTCGCAGCGGCGGGTTCGCACCGTACYGATCGTACGTGACGCGCGTCACCTCGTTGCTCAGGGTGTTATAGGCGGTCATCAGCTGCTGAAATCGCCAGGTGGCATCCGGATCGTTGGGGTTCTTGTCTGGATGAGACACCAAAGCCTTCCGCATGAAGGCCTTCTTGATTTCATCTGAGGAGGCTGTCCGGTCGACCTCCAGGAGGTCATAGTAATCCGGGGATGACGATGAGCGCACGGGGATTCCATCCCCGTGGGCAATGCCACCCTTTTCGGGGATTTCCCCCTGAAGGATCTTCTCACGTTCAATGAACTCTCGTCGTGCCTGGGCTTGGATATCCTCGTCCGTGGTGGGCAGGTTCGCGAGGTCCTGCCACAGGTTCACTTCCGTCCACTTTCCCAAGCTGCTATCCCACAACTGGTCCCCCTTCAACGCGTGGTTGGCAGCCTCCGGGGTGTTGGTGATCCCACGGAAGACCTGCCTCACGCCAGTGTAGGTCCCGTACCCGGCTAAACTAGCCAAGCCAATCAGGCCCGCGCCGAGGCCTTTGGCGGCACCCGAGGCCCCATCCTGAGAGGCRCCTGCGGTAGTGGCAGTAACCAATGCCGCCACCCCTAAACCAACGCCCGTGGCCACATTACGGACGCCATCTTGTAAGCCTTCTAGGGCGTGCTTGGGATTGCCTTGGGCGAAGATTCCTGTCATTGTATCCAAAAAAGCCCTGTCGCTAGTATTCAGACCTCCTTGTGAGGATGCATCCGGGGTTCCTGCGTCAGAAACGGGTTTTGAAGTCTGGCTTGGCATTGAGTTGTCTTAAGAATAAAAGCAACAAAGTTACACAGTACAGTCAAACGTTGTTAAGTATTTTTGAAATGAAAATATGTTGGGAAAAACTATTTTTTGTGGTTATTCAAGTAAAATAATGGAAAAAAATCCAGGAAGGTGTGCAGTAACAGTTTGAAAATCTAAAAAGCCATCTGATAGCAAGGCATTGCAACCTTTTGCATGTGAATACTTATTTATTTATACGAAATCCATGTTGTTACGTCCATCCCACAGCACTGTCATCTCTCCTACATGCACGTAGCATGACATTGATGATGGTTTATTTAATCATTTTTATAGGCTACAATACAGACATTTTCCTCCGTTACCTCGCGCTCCGTGTATTGGCATAGCCAGGCCGTGTAGCCGTGCTGCCGGAGATAGCTTACCCGAAAGCTATCTAGGATACGCTTGCAGTAGTAGCCGATCTCTCGACGGGACTCCTCGACGAAGGCACCAGATACAGCCCAGGAAGACATACTCGCCAAACACGAGAACTCCCTCGCTGTTACAGTAAAGTCGGTCCCGGGCAACCGAAGAATCTTCTCGGAGGGAGTCTGCACAGCGCCAACAGCCGCCGGATCGCACGCAACTGGATTGAAGTGCTTCAACTCACAGCGGTGGTGGCAACAGGTGGCGAGCACCACCAGCCACATCCTCACGCGAGCGCGCGAAACCAGTTCCTCTTCGGTGATGCACGACAAGGCGAAGTCAGTGCACGCCCCACACAAATGTTTCCCCAATACAGCCCAATCGCTGACCTCCCGCAGAATAGAAGTAGAAACGGAAGCATCTTTCCCTTGCTTTTCCTGCAAGTCCTTGCCACTTTTCTCTGGTACCTCAGTGCATAAAGAGTCACTAGATGATACATGTGGAGTGCTGAAGGCTTTTGTAACAAATGCCTCTGTGAGATCCAAGTCCTTCAGGTTAATACGAAGCCGACAAAGTGGAATCTTAGAATGGCTTACTCGCGCGTCGCCCTTACGCCGAAAGCCATCCATATCCACAACCCCCAGCACAGGGCATGGTGATACGTGCCGCAGGAAGGGCAGTTGACGCTCCATTACCGCTACCCCATGCGTGCTCCCATTGCTCGGGTTCTCTCGATACGCTACGTAGTTGACAAGAACTTGCTGCAAAGCTACCGAAAGGCTACCTTTTCCAGCACCAAGCTCCAGAAATCCATCCAAACACCGAAAAGGTCCCTGAGCTGGCTCTTGGTTTTCACTATAATGATGCTCCTGATGATACCTGGATGCTGACTCGCCCAGACAACGGAGAAGGCTCTGGTGCTGCGGTGCATGTTTCTTAGATTGCTGTGTATTTCCTCCCCACATTTCGGGCATTTCTGCCTCGTCGGAGGCATTATTCACCATACCCAAAACAACGATCTGATCCCTAATGAAGTTGTTATAACAAGACGTAACGCGGGCAATGAGACAGTCCAGCTCCTCCTTGGTTAAATTCTTGTGCGTGTAGAGTATTTTGGATTGTTTTCCGGAAATCTCCCCCTCTGAACCGATGGCCTCACTGCTTTTCCCAACTTCGTCGCTTGCAACTATCACATCGGCAAGGTGTAAATTTCGGTTAGCATGATAGTTTTCACGGAAGTACGGCAGCCCATTATTTACAAAACGAAGATCCGGGCATACACGCATATGTTTTTCCAACCTCGACCGATACACAGTATGGTTAGGGTTTATCGGGCACGGTACACGCTGCATACTTTCATTATAACAGTTATGCACATCCTTTTCTGCGTCGGATGGTGCTGCAGCATTACTAGTGGTTAGAGCCGCCGTCTTAATGTCTTGGCTACAGACCTCATGAGCGAGCGATGGAGTAGAATAAATGTTATGGGTATGGCAAAAATAGGATCCTGGGCTCCGCTCCGTTCGACAGAAACGCTGTTTGCGGACGAGATAGTAGCTGCACAGATTCCTATCAGGATTTTCACGGGGTACTTCCACCTTTTGAGTTTTTCGTCGAGGAACGTCAGAAGTAGCAATAGTGGTAGTAGTGCAGGAGGGAAATGAGTGTGGCACACTATCACAAATACCATTCATTATGATTTTAAAACTAAGGGGGATCGCCAAGCACCTAAATATTCCCTATAATGATTTGGGGGATGAAATTTTGTATGGCAGAGCCTGGTTGGGACATTAGACATTATTTGCTTCATTAATCATATAACGTAAGAAAAATGTATAAATGATTTTATCCCTGAAATTTTGTCCCATTGGTGTTTGTAAGTGAATACAGAAATTTCTGCTCCAATGTTATAAGAATAATAGTATAAGTATTCATTTTCCCTGAAAAACAAACTAATTAAAGTCTACCTTGATGTTTATCAAGTGCAAAAATCATCCCTACTTTCTGCAAGCAAGTCATGAGCTCAACAGCTGGTGGTCGGCGTGCATCAGCAAAAGCACGTGTACCGATCCCCATTTGCATACAGAGTATACACCTTGCCGTTATCCAAATTAATTGTATAGTTATAATTCCTGATTTGAGGATAAAACAGAGTGGCGCCTGAGGCAAGCACAGCAAGATATATTTAAATCGCACTCACTCCCCTGATCGGTATAGAGAATATATTGATGTGGAGTGGTATTGTGTATTTATGAAGGCATTAAAGGCCTGCCATTGGGACCTACCATATTTCAGATTTATCAACTCGTGAAAAACAGTGATATATCAGAATATAGACAATTACAACAATGAGTGAGACTCGTAAACCCATATCCTCTTAACATCAAAGTTTATAACTCGAATGGATTGGAATCGTATATTAGATAAATAAGTTCGTGGGGTAGCAAAAATGCTGTGAGAGAGACTTTGAGGAGCATGTCAACCTCCTTGCACCCCAAATATAACCAAGCATGAAATTTCCCATAATCGATTCATGAATAAAGTATGAAGTCACTATTAATGGTAACAAGGGCAAAGATGCTAGAGGAAAGCATAGACTCCTATTAAGAGTCAATGAAGGCCCACACTAAGAAAAAGAATCGAAGCAAACTTTGTTTTAAGAAATTTAATATTTAAGGTCAAAATACGCACTGAAAATGCACATTTAGCCCCGTTTGTTACGTACTGGATTAAAGAAACTAATAAAGACCGCTTCTGGGGTTGCCGCTTCTTTTGCTTTCGATGCTGCAAAATAATGCCTCCAAATGTTCTCGATACACGAGGTTACCATTGTGCAACTGCATTATTTCCTGCTCAGACACACCATTCGAAGCGATTGAAAAAGGCATCACATTTTCAGGGATGCATACTTCTGCGGACGAGATGTGCTCGATAAACGTCTCACAGGGGACACTACGGTTTGGTTCCCATCATTCTACGTCAGAGTTCAGTCACATGCTGATAAAACTGCCCGCAGCAGCGTAATGATCGAAAAAAGACCGCCTCATTAAAAAGTATCGAAAATACTTGCAACCAAAATACAGTAGAAATGAAATCCACACTGATGAGTTCATTCGCCTCTGCGGCCTTCAACTGAGCGTCGCATGAAATCATAAACCCTGCTGAAATTTCATTGAATCACCGTGAAGCAAGTGGTAAAATATAGCGATGGGATCATTATCCTCACTGGGGGGTGCAAACGATAACAGGGTACCTTCATGCTGTCTTTAAGAGTGGCATACACGACTCTCAGTATGTTAAATCAATTGCTTCACAAAGCCCCATCGGCATAGTGACTTATCGCGTAGTTTGCTTTTCCCCTCGTAATCGGCGGTTCGTCCGAGCAACTGACAGAGGCACACTACTACAGCGATCCACTTCTCACCAAAGGTCACTCCCCCGCGCGCCAAGATGCTGGATTGGATAACCAACGCGCCAAACAAGCGCAATGCGTTGGCCACCTGCACATCCGAGTAGTAAAATGGGCTGCCTTGTCGCTGAACACGGTACGCGTTCTGCAGCTGCAAGAGGAAACGATCCCAGAGGGCGAAGGAAGGGGTGCCGGGTGGAGCCAGCCCGAGAGCCTGCAACAGGTTGAGTCCTACGCAATAGAGTGAATCCTCCGACGCCTCCAACTGCGAGGGGTCCCTGTCAGGGCAGGGATGTTGCGTGAGCGCAGCAATCACTTCGTCTAGATTCCACCAAAAGGGCAGTGGCGATGGCGTCGGGTGGGTAGCCATCGCGGCATCTTCGTCTACATTAGAGCCTTCGTCTGATACTTCCGGATCGAGAACTAGCTATTGCACCAAAATCGAGGGCAGTCGCGGTGGCAACTCCGCTTTCCCCAGCTCGGCCTGTGGGCTCAGATGAGGCGGGCAGTCATGCTGCCCCTCAACAATAGATGCTTCTCAAGGCAGCTTGAACGTCGATTAATGGGACGTTGCGCTTCGGTCTGTCTTAAAACGAATCGATCTGAAGACCCAAGCTTGTAACACATTCTTGAACCCTGAGAAGCTCTTTGGGGTAGTATCGAAAGGTCGTCGTGATCATATTTTTCGTATTATCAACCATTGAAGCATGCACATCGAGTAAAGCACACTCATCCGACCCCCCCCTGAGCTCTGACAGGGATCCATTTGGCATCGTCTAATAATACTTCTAGGAAGGTGCCTTTTTCATCAAGGGATTTTACTTGTGTTTGCTGCTGAGATAGGTCTAGCATCATTGTTAATGTCATGGGCACACCCCTGGAGCCTGGTGATGCCCCATCAAAGTTTCCGACTCCTCCACAAATCGGTACCGTCGTATCGCTTTGAAACACCCTTTCCTGTTCCCGGAGCTGCTTAGTTAAGGATCCACGTGAGAATCTGCATCCAGTAGCATCTGTTGGGTCACTTGCAGATTCTTTCGTAAGTCCACAAGCATATCGTAATAAAAGGCATTTACGCCCCTTTGCTGATCCAATTCCATCAAGTGTCGCCCCTCACGTTCAGCATTCATCAAGGCAGAAATATCGATGCGCTTTTGAAGGTCTAACACGGCGGACTGATCTGCACAAGGCGCCTCAGGCATGGCAGTATCATTCATTTTCTCTTTGCCAGAATGCGGGACAAGAAAGTCGCCATTCTCATTGTGCTCTTCTGCAATCAGCTGTCCCTGATGCAGTGCCTCAAGGTCCTCCATGAAATTCGTACGTTCCTCCTCTGCACTCGCAAGATGGCTTTCAGTCTCCTCTAACTGGCACCGAATCCGCTCCATTTGATGTGTGTGGCCCGTCTCATCCGCCTTGGAGGCGCTCTCAAGTCTTTCTATTTGTGCTTTCAACGCCTCCACCTCGTGTGTGGCTTGCTGCCGGATAGCAACTACTTCCTCGTTTTTTAATGCTCCATACTGAGCATGTCGGCTAAGTTCATCGTTGAGATATTGAATGTGCTCATTTTGCGAGTCAATGCACGCCTGCTGCTTCACGAACTCGCCGTGGATTAAATCCACCATCTCTTTGAGAGACTCCTCCCTCTTTTCTATTGACTTTATACTCGCTTCTTTTTCTATCATCTTAGCTTTCAACGCATCATTAGCTGTCTGAAGCTTTTCAGCGATGTCTAACACTTTGGCACGATGTACTTCCACCTCATCTTCAAGAGTTTTGACCCAGTCCAGAAGGCTGGCTCCTGCAGACGTAAGCAGGTCCACCATCCGTGAAGAGGACATCAGCCGCGGCAGTATATTCTCCAGGCACTTTAACATTTGTCTAACCTCCTCTTCCTTGAGATCAAGAATAGCTGGGTGGTTTGGGATATCATCGTCTATTTTATCGCACGGATTGCCCTCTCCCTTGCCCAACCAATCCGCAAGAGGGGTCGCTGCGGCCCCTACAGTCCTTGAGGGCGAACTCATATCAAGAAGCAGCTCGGGATAGCAGATCGAAAGTCGATGTAACAGACGCAACAATGGCTCGATTATGCTAAGCGAAATAGTCTTCGGTAGTACCCCATGAGAGGTCTCACACGTGTCGGATGGCTCACAGAGCCGTGCATCAGTTTCCTGAATTTTCAAAGCAGGTAAAGACGATGAGGACGGCACTGGTGGATGCATTAAAACACCGTTTTCCTCCAGTTGACTCCCTGCCACAGCATCAGCTATAACTCCATCAGGCACAGCACTCCGTTTTTTCAGTTGCTTAATTTGTTTCTCATAGTCTAAACACGTTCGCTCCAACTCGTGCTTCTCGTGTATCAGGGCCTCAATTTCTCTATGTGCCCTCAAGAGAAAACAGCCAGCTCCTCGATCGGTGTCCGGTGGATTAGACAAGTGTGGGGATAGTGCCTTCAAAGATCCGTTTGGACAAGACGTTGTTGCCACATCCACCATCGGTTCCATACCACAGCAATCCTCCAGCTGCATCGACGATGCCTTATTACCATTCGGCCCCAACCAAGATGCTGCACAACCTGTCAACAATTCAGCCGTATTACCAAATTCCTCTAGTGCCCTCGATGTGCACCTACCACCTTGCGAATCCAACCGAAGCATGCGAGAGGAGACAATCGACGACAAGGAGGCCCTCAGAGCGTTGATACGTTCGAGGGTATGTCCTCTCTGCTGCGCAAATGTGGCAAAAGGTTGAGAAACGTCATCAGAAGCATAGCATCTCTCGAATACTCGATGTACAGGATAAGCTCCAGTGATCATTGACGAACTGAAATATCATATATGGGTGGGTGTGTACGTGTGTATTAAGATTTTAACTACCCTATCAAGGCCTCTCTGCGCTGCAGCCCCTTAGTTTATATGGCCATCAATATAGTAGAAAGGGAAAAAAGAATGGATAGAAATGTGCTTAAAAGCATAGTAATGAACACAAATATTATGCAACAACAACAACAGTACTATAAGGAATGACAAAATGACGCTTAGTATAGAACATCAACTTGACTACTACTAAAAGTTCAATTGAAAATAATATATTATTATGCTTCACTAAAGAAATGGAAGAGCAATATGATAATGCGCGAGTTACTTTCCCCCATTCGATAAATATAGGTTTTCCGAATTAAAAAAATAGTAATGCAATATTAAATAGTAGTGCTAAGCACTTTATATCTAAACTGTCTTGTGCACATTTGGCATTACTGTATATTTCCAGATAAACTTAGCAGCTGAGCATTCACTCTCCAACGCTGCAGCAATCGCATTCTGTTGTGTGGCATCAGCAGCTAACGCGACAGCAATCCCGCCGCGCCCGGTTCCAGAGAGCTTCGCCCCCAGCGCTCCGTGCGCTACACAGCATGACACAATCTGCTCAAGCTCATCACACGAGATTGTAAGCTTGCGGCAGAGGTCATGAGTAGCGGTCATCAAGGCGCCGATCTCCTTCAAATCACCAACCAGGAATG
>AIHY01000123.1:0-13754 GCA_000331125.1 Phytomonas serpens 9T
CAGGAATGTAGTCATTTTTTTTTATTCATTTCTTTTGATTGTCACTTAGGTCGATAGATATATATGTTCATAAAAATTAGTCACAGGTTCAATGAACACCCCTTCCGTTCCATTCAATATCGAGGTTGCAGCGATCAAGTCAAACTCCAGGGAAAAAAAAGCAACAGAGACTGTGCCACGAAATAGGTTTCCAGACATGTCGCACTTCCCCACCGATCCGTTTGTGATGCGCCGCCGTCTGCCATCCATTCTCTTAGACAGTTGGGAGTTTCGAAAGATCGCATCGGAGGGTTCTGTGCTACCCAACGCACTACTTTCTTGCGATGTAGACAATGACGGTGTGGAAGAAATCATCATTGGTACCACAGAGGGTTACGTGGTAGTTGTGAAACCAGATCTCCGTGCTTTCAACCTTGTTCATACAATGACCGCGACAATCGCGATGGTTATGTATTCCAAAGAGCTTCACCAGCTTATAATCGTAACTCTGGAAGGTCAATGTGAGGTTTGGGACGACTTCCTCCTTACGCCCGACCGCGGTAACGATGCGTGGGGCGAGAAGGACAACGAGAACATGAGTAGGCCCTCTGTTGACGCTCCAGGACTCGACTTCAATAGGACGGATGGCACTATTAATGGGGGCAAACCGCGGGACGCAACCCCCTACACGGCTTGTCAGACCAAAAGGGCACAGAAACCCTCCAAGGTATTCCACGTCCCCTCAAACTGCATGTGTGGTGATATTGTGGTGGAGGGTGATGTGAGCCGGCTTTTTCTTGGCTCTTACGATTGTCATTTGTATATTTATGACCTCCGCTCTGGTGCGTGTGAGCTTTTTATATTCATGCACCATGCAGTCACTTCATTAAAATGTTTCTCAATTCCAGTTGGGCTTGACCTCATGATGATATCTTTTCCCCTTTCAGAGAATGCGAATGCAAGCATTAATCCTTCAGACCACAAAATTGATGGGTCGGGCTCTTCACAAGGAAAATGCAATGCTATGGGTGCTACGAATAGCTTTCGTAGCGATGAAAACGTAGAATCGGTTCAATCGCCTGATCCATCGCGGCATTTAACAGTTCCACTTTTATTTGTTGCGACCATGCAGCGCCTTGTGTTGTTTCCTGCATCCCTTAGCACACTACGAAGTCGTCAGGACAAGGAAAATGAATCGAACAAGCCCCTTGTACTTGCGGATGAGCCCATTATGCGGGATAATTTCAATCCATCCCGCAATTCACGGCGAAAGCAGGAATTCACTTGCTCTGGAACAAATTTGCACGACAAATCTCCAAAACGTTTTCAGGATGAATCACGTGGCGATTGTAAGAATACTGGGGGGGGTGAAATCGACAATGAAGGGAGGGACAGACCTAGTGCACGATCCTATGCTCGATCGTCGTGGCTGTCTCAATCGAAAAGGCATTCCACTTCCTTGCGCTATCCTGTCACTTTATCTGCTACTTCGTTGGATTTATGTCAACCAAATCAGGCGTCTAGCCATAGCAATAACAACAAAGATGGGGCGAGTTGTATGTTTAGTGACGAAAATCATAAGGTTAACGAGGAACTCCCCGAAACTTCGCCGATTGATGCTGCGCCATCGATCGTTCTTATTTACCCCCTATGGGTTGTTGTTATTCGTTGGCACTTACTTCAGTCTAAGAAGATCCCTACTCCTGAAGCGCTCTTTGGGCTTCCTGCATACTCACCGCGAGGCTATCCTTTGGGAACGGGGTCTCAGGCAACGATCCCGGCACATTCTGCGGATTTTTCTAAACTCTCGCATCGCGGAAGCAAGGGAAGATATTCTGATGCAGAATATGACTCATTCGTATCATTATCCCCTTCCTACTCTTCTTCTTCTTCCTCGGCTTACGGTATAATGGATGTTTCCGACTTGGATGAGGACGATGACGAAAATATATTCCGGGAGAAAGGGGCATCACACATTTCTGAAAATCAGCTCTTCCATACTGTTCCTAGCATCTCTACTCGTGCTGACACTCAGAATGCAACGCTTCCCTTCCACTCCGGTCTTGAAGTGGATTCTTCATCTCAGAGGGGGCCCAGCCTGTCACCGCCTGCTCATATCGTTTCAGCTTCTCTATCTAAAGAGGCAAGGTCATTGAGCTGTCTCCCACGTGAAATCACCATGGCGGAAGGAAGGGTAGCATCAACAGGGATTGCCAAAGCCCGGACAAATCCATCTGGTATTCCTTCGTCTCAGCGGTCGCGCCCAGGTCGCGGTAGGATGACCAAATGCGTTCATTCACCTGTTTTTGTCGACGTATCGGTGGACAGAGGCTCTGTAATTCTGGTAGCCGCCCGAGAAGATGGCCGTGTGTGTGTCTTGCAGCTCACAAGTGATAACACTAAACCAGATCTGGTGACGACAGGGGATACAGAGCAAAGCAGCGTTGCCTCAAGCGAAGACTTCCCGTTTTCAGCACACAGGAGAAACCAAAAGGCAAGCTCTCGGGCTGATAAACTGCATCACAGCCTGAGCTTGGCGTCTTTGGATCCAAAACGCCAAGAATGTCAACAACCGCTGAGATTATTTCCATCACGAAGGCCACTTGCATACAATGAAGTACGAATTCCTTTGTTCAATAAAAAGGGCGTCAGTATAGCGACTGCTACCCATGCCGACGGTCGCCCCTCCGCATCCTCTACACAACTCGATTCAAAGCTTAACAATTCTTCTCTAACCGGATACGCTAGCAAAGGCCATTCTTTTGGAGTCGAGGAGGACATCACTATTCACAGTGAGATTGGAGGACCGAAGGGAAGTCAGCCTTCGCACGCTGAGGCCGACACTAGAGCTGCACTCCTCAATATGGTTACACCGCGGGAAATCAGAGCTGATGCAGACATTCTGCTTCGTGTTGGGTGCCTGTGGGCAGGGATTATTGAGGGTCCATTGGTTCAACGCACCTGCGTTATTCATGTGGCTGAGGACGCTATTCGTGTTGTATTTGTGTCGGCTACTGGGAAGTGCTATACTATCAACCCAGCAACTGGTGCGGCGGTTGAGTGCTCCGTATCTGTCGATTGCAGCTCTTTTACATTGATTAAAGAACTGGTAGTCACAGCCTTGGATGAAAATTTCTCAGCGTCGGGGCCATACCCTCTGGTATCATCTTTTTCCTCTCAGCATAGCCCCTTGTTTCCTACTTTTAGTGATGCTGCCACGGCACTGGCACATACAATGTCATTTTTTTCGCCTAGAAGGATTTGCGGAGGTCCACGCGATGCCCCTGAGCGTACTGGAGGATTGGGTAATAGTTCGCATAACAACAAGACATTGGGCGGTGCCGTTAAGTCTTTGATCAGGATAGTATGTGTGAGTGTCGACGAATTGTGCATTTATTCAACTAACGAGATCCATGCTGTTACTACACAACATCCTCGACATACGCTGTCGCCACTCTCGAAAGAATATCCGGATTTGTCTGAGTTCATAAGAAATGATGAGCGTCGCAATAGCGGAGCGAATAATCTTGGCTTATATCAATGGGGCTTCTCCAACCCTCAACGGAGTTTGAGGCATTTATTCTGCCATAAGAGTTGTAGAACTGACGAGTTTAGTAGCCTCGCAGACGATACGGATGAAATTGAACGTGCCTTGTTGTTGGAGTTAGGAACAACTTTGCAGGAGTTGGATTCTAGGTATCTAAAGGAAGAGAAACTTGATATTGATCAAGTTGAGATTAAAGATCCAGAGGATCTTATCTTTTATGCAAGACAGGTGTTGACAAGGGGCTATAGTGGGGCTGAATGGCAGCTCCTAAACAACTTAGAAAGAAATCTGCGACAGGGAGGTGCTTAAAATATGCTCATAGCAGGGATATTTCTTCTTTTCCATTCCTTCACTGTAAAGAAAGAATTACGGTAACACTTTACCACATTGAGATATAAGCAGCAAAGGTGCTTTTAAGCCTATTGCATAAAATGTATCGCTTGTTTTATTCCTCTATTTTATGAAAGAAATCCCTAGAACTGAAATTTATTTTGCGTTCTCTCTCTTTTCAGTCTCATTATTATTATTATTATTATTATTATCTTTTCTGATAATTGCTTATTATCATCCTATTGTCGCTCTCTTCATCATCGTAAACATGCTTCTTTGTTTTCCACTCACTTGTTTAAAGACAAAATCATAGAAATATATTTAGATACCCCAGATCTAATGCACACAAATCAAGATGAATCTACCCTAAGGCCGGATGCTGAACAGGACTCCGTTAGAGTGTATTGCCGTGTCCGACCATTAGGACGAAGCGAGACTTTGAATTCAGAGAATCCTACTTCCTGTGTTTACTTTAATGATAATGATACTAAAAATGATACGATTACGTGGTCCGCGTCTTCCGTTAACACGGAGGTCAGCTCTCCTGGAACTCCACGCTTCATGTTTCCTAGTGGTAGAAATAGTAACGCCGACTCGAGTGCACAGTATTCGTTCAATTTTTCTGGTGTTTTCAGACCCATTTCAGATCAAAAAGAGGTGTATAAGAATGTTGCGCAACCTTTAATAGCTGATGTTATGAAAGGTTATAATGGAACTATTTTTGTCTACGGCCAAACTGGAAGCGGAAAGACATATACGATGTTTGGCAAATCATCATCAAACGGGGCGTTTTTTTCTGATAATATTGCAGCTGACAGTAATGTAGTTTCTTTGGGAGTAGACTATACGGCAAAGCTTGAAGAAGACAGTCTTGATCAAGGAGAGTGTCACGTTTTACGTGAGGAGACAAATCTGATTACCCCAAAGAGGTTAGGGAGTCCCAAACATTTCGATTCGAACCCATACTTGGATTCATTTTCTCGTTCGTTAAAAGGCATTAAATCTGGGGTCCAAGGTGATCAGAAACCTCCAGAATATTGCATTAATGCACGCTGCGAAAAGGATACGGTTCATGGAAAGCAAGCCATAGCTTTATCCACTACATCACCATCTTACGCAGCGGCGCTGCATACCTTGAAAAAGAGCTCTCAATACTCTAGACAGGGCCATGAATTAAGCGACGCTATCGGTATCGTCCCAAGGGCTGTGAATGATCTTTTCCATTTTATTTCGCGCGCTGAATCTGGAATCGAATTTGAAGTGCGTCTCTTTTTGGTAGAAGTTTACATGGAGCAGGTAATCGACCTCCTTGCCCCGACATCATCTAGTCAAGTTTCAAGTCTTCATCAACCCCAGGGTTGCCAAGTGGGTTCCAGATATCTACAAGTCCGAGAGGATGCAAGCTCAGGCTCTTTCTATGTGGAGGGCTGCGAGACTCCCCGTGTTACCAGCGTCCAAGAGGCTATGTCACTTATTCAAACAGGACTTCGGCGTAGGACAACTTCAGCGACAAACATGAACGACGCCAGTAGCCGCAGTCACTGCATTGTAAGCTTTATTCTAAAGAAATTCGATCGGGCTTCTAACGAAATCAAGGTGGGGAAACTCTTTCTTGTGGATCTGGCAGGTAGTGAGAAAGTTTCTAGAACTAAATCCGAGGGACTAGTCTTGGAGGAAGCGAAACTCATCAACAAGTCGCTTTTGACGCTCGGTTTAGTAATTCAAGCTCTGACAGAGAATGCTAACCACGTACCGTACCGCAACAGTGTGTTGACTAAACTTCTGAAGGATTCCCTTGGTGGGAATTTCCGAACAGCCCTAGTGGTTTGTTGCAGTCCGGCTTCCTGCAACGCCGAGGAGACTCTATCTTCTCTTCGCTTTGGGGCACGCGCGAAGACCATCCAAAACTATGCTGTTGTCAATCGTGAGCTAATCGCTGATGAGCTTAAGCGTTTGCTAAAATCTGCCCAGGACGAAATTCGAAAACTACGTGCCAAGCTACAGAAACAGCGACGCGAAAATCAGGAAGCTCCTCATGACGATTGTATTCGGAAGAAGAATGCCGTGGAAACAGCGAGCAGACATGGAGTTGAAATGAAATCGACTTCGCAGCGGCAACAAGCAAATTTTCTCGCAAGGGGATGCGATTTTTCTAGCGAAGGTAACAGCCCTTTGCTGATCTGTCCCCGTACCGAGTTCTCAGACGACGATGATGATGACAACGTCGCCTTGGTTGAGCGAACTGGGCATCACCTTTCTAGAAAACTTCGGGAGCCGATGAGCCTCAATAAAATGCAAATTGAGCTAGACAAATCTCGAGATGCCTTACGTGATGCCCAAAAAATCAATAGAACATTGACAGAGCAAAGAGATTCACAGCAAACGAGGATTGCGGAACTTGAAGAGGAAAACATAGTTTGGGAACAGGAATATGCAGCCCTACGTCAGAGCTATCTTGAGCAAGAGGAGCTACTATCGATAAAAAAGTCTCAGATGGCTGTACTATCTGAAGACGTCCGCACCTTAACTGAGCAGCTCATAAGAAATCTAGACACTGTTAGGCGAACACGTGAGGCTTTCGATAAGTCAGCAGTTCGTGCTTGTGTTTCTTCACAACGCCATACTATATTGGAGACTCTCGAAGGGTCTCAGCACAGCATTCTCACAGAACAGAGTTTTCCTTGTGTCGTATCACCATTAAAGGGGACTAACCTAAATTACTTAGCCTCAGCACAGACGACGATAGAGGAGGACCTTAACGTGTCGCCAGGCCCTCCAATGCATAGGTCTCTGGTTTGTGATGACCCAAATATTGGAAATGAAGCATATTCCGCACGGGATAGTTCTCAGACAGTGTCGTCACTGGGAAATATGATGGAGGGACCCTTGTTGACGACTGACAACATCCAACCCTCAAAACGATCTCGCAATTGCGAAGGTGAGGAGCAGCAGAAGAGGCTTTCCTTACAGACTTCAAACGAAGTCATATCCTTCACCCTTCAACTATTAGATGAGCTGGGCTCACCTTTTCACTCTGTATTAGTACACCAATTAGGATTGGAAAACTCTAAATCTACACTTTATCATCTCCAAGAGTCATCAGCGTCCAGCGTAGACCCTTGTCTAGTTGTGCAAAAACACGATTCTGCTAATGCCCTTAGCAACATCGGGTGTCGTAACGTTGTTGCTGTGCAATCAAAAACGGATGCTACCTACGAAAATAGTGCCTTCATGCATGAAGCCGTATCGTGTATTCTAGCATTGGGTAAGCGAATTCAGGAGATGGACCAAAATTTCGCGAAGGAGACCCAGTCCCGAAACTCTGTTGCACTGAAACTGGAACTAGCGGAGAAGAAGCTTAAGATCCGACAGGAGCGTATTGAGCTCCTTAACTTGGGAATGCAACAGGAAAGTAAATCAAGCCAGGAGCTTCGGGCAATATTGGAAAAGGAGCGCAACGGGCACCAAAACTTGGTACATATGGCTCGCAGGGAGGCGCACTACTGGCGCACACGTTTTGAGGAACTTGATGAGCAGTTGCAGAGGACGCATAAGCAACAAAAGGCATAATTTGTAGACCTGCTTCAGCCACTCAAACGCATGACGATGATAACTCAGTTTGTGTGATGTCAATGCTGTTGACACTTCTGTCCAACCTCAATATGATGTCTAGCGAGCCTGCATTTCACGCTATTATTCACATTAGATTTATTTTAATATTGTTAGATCATTTATGGCAATAAATTAGATCATCTTGTAGAGCAAGATACACTCGTACCACTTTTTTCACATAGATGAAGACAGTAAATTATTGCAAAGAAATAATATTTTGATTCCTATAGCTTGATCAAATATTTAGATACATTTTTTTCTTATTGCCTATTGTCTTTTTGGGAAAAGTATTTCGATGCCCATCTCGTTGTTGCTTATTTACTGTATACATTTTGTATCTAAATTTATGTCATGTTTGCAAGAAGCGCATATATATATATATATTTACGCGCATGTTCCATTTCTTTTTTGGTCAAGAAGCATGCTGAATCAGTATGAGTTACCAAAAAAGGACTGGATCCTTTTATATTTCTCAGGATCATCTTATCCTTTGCCTATCATCATTAACCAAGAATACTTTTCAATAATTTGAAAAATATATCACTACTACATAGAATACGGTCTATACATATAGAGATTTGGGTCTTATTTCACCAAATACGAAAACCTAACGTATCTTCAATTTATGTATGTATTTGCTTACTTTTTCTCCCTTCAGAATTTTTCCAACTGGATAGTTTTTCTTTTCCTTAAAGTCTCACATCCTAGTCGTGTTTTAGTACTTTTGCTACAGTAGATTTATATGCATGGGGTCTATATTTCGTGAATATCGTCTGCATCACGCTTCCCCGGATGGGATCCTCGTGCAACTTCCCGGACACGGTGGCTTTGGTCGCCTTACAAAGCAAACTCTTGGCGATGACAAACTTGCGGAGTGTCTTTTCAAGAATTTTTCGGCCCGCGAACATGTCTCTGCCATTATCTGTCGTAACAAGCGGGATCCACAGGGTTATCTACAGCTCACAGTTTCACTAACGGAGGTCTGGAGTGACCTCTATACTTATCCCCCGGTGGTTCGTGAGCTTGTGCAAAGACTTCTTAGAAAGCATTTGCTCGTCGGTCTCGGGACTACAACTGCTGGTCGTGTGATAAAAAGTAGCGTTAAGGGAACCGTCCTCAGCATTCCACCGAACCTCACAGCTGTAGCTGCACTCGAAAAGGTTGACGCTAGTCGTGGAGGGGAGGGAGCTCCGTGCACCAGCGATAACGAGGGCTTGGGCCGCACTGCAGGGGGTGAGGTAGCGCAGGCAACAGGTGAGCAGCGCGACCTTGAGGGAAGTGAGGGGAAGGTAATCACTGGCACGTCTCACGCAATGCGCGAGGTTCGAATTTTGAATTACGACGTCGACGCGAATGTCGTGAACGTGACCTTTAAGACGCAGGTGGTTGAGAATACGCCCCTGGACACGGCGATGGCGGCGCTTGCCCTCGCCTCCATGCCACCCGGCTCGACGGTGACCGCGGAGGTGTTGCTTTCCAGTACGGATGACGGATGCGCGGTGGTTGAAATTTTGACCACCGTTTCTCTTCAGGGCCACCAGCAGTCCTGCAGCATTCTCGGTTATTATTTGTACAATATGGGACGAAGTACGTCGCCGCCTCCGGTCGTCGGTTCCAAGTTACAGCTGACAGTTGAGTTCAGCGCCGAGGTCGCGGCCCTCCAGGCAGTACTTCCTTTTGTGGTCCTTTCTAACCGACGACAAACGCAGAGTTTTGCGTCCCTTCCTGCTGTTCGTTGCAACGCGTGCCTAGCACCTGCCATGTCTACGTTCACTTTTGCGGCTTTAGAGCGCAAAGGAGGTTGTGATTCTAGCACCGGTCTGCTGGGATATTTCCCATGGCGACAGCCAGACGAGAGCACGCATGGTGGAGAAATCGGAAGCGACGATGAGCTTGATGGGGATTCAGCGAACCGAGATGACGGCAAATCTCGTATCCGTCGCCGCAAGCTTGAGGAAGCTATTGACGCCTATGAGCGTGGGATGGACCAAGTAACGCCATCCTCACCAGAGGAATTTCAGCGCCTCTTGCTTGCCAATCCCAATAGCAGTTACCTATGGACGCAATACATGGCCTACTTCGTGGGCCTACAGAAATACGAAGAGGCGAGACAAATCGCAGAGAAGGCGCTGAGCACCATAGGCGTGAGAGAACAGGATGAACGTCTGAATGTATGGGTGGCTTATCTTAATTTGGAGAACTTGTATGGTACTGCGGAATCCCTTGCACTCATTTTCAAGCGTGCCCTGCAGCGTCAGCTGAATCCCTTTGTTCTACATGAACGTCTTGCTGATATTTATGCAGCTTCCAACAAGCCAAACCAGCTCCTGGCTCTATGTCGGAATATGACAAGCAAGTTCCGAAATGAGCGCACTGCATGGGAGCGGCTTGGAATCACCCTTGTCGATCAGAACAAACGTGACCAGCTTAAGCGTGTCATCAAAGATATGAGTAGTACACTAAAGAGAAATGAAGCCGCGTTAGTAATCGTTCATATTGCTGTCCATGAATATAAGAAGGGCAGTGTTGAGAGTGGCCGTGCACTATTTGAGACGTTTCTGGCAAAATCACCAAAGAAGACAGACATCTGGTCTACGTACCTAGACCAGGAGCTTGCACTCTTAACCCGTCGCGCACCAGAATCATCTGCGACGTATGTTCGCACTCTTTTTGAGCGCGCAGTGTCGATGAACTTCAGTGCCAAGGTTACGCACCAGATTTTGTCGCGCTTCCTGAATTTTGAGGTAGGCTTTGGGACGCCAGAAAATGTGGAAAAGGTCAAGGAGCGTGCCAGGGCCTATGTGAGTGCGAAAATTCAAGCCGTGACAGGTACAGGTAATGCTGCTGGGGGCTCAACCAACTGAAGGTTGGAGAACCATGGAAATACTCGTATTGGTGACAGGAGGGCACTGTAATTTGTTTTTGTTTATTTATGACGAGTAAAGGTTTGCGGAGGATGAATAAAGGAACCAAGGCATCCTCCGAAACTTCTAAAATCTAACATCAGAACTGTGATGAAATTCAAGTGTTTACTATAATTCGAAAGTGGCGACTAAATGCTGGATGGCTAATAAACATCTACATACCTAACAAAAGTTTTCAATGAGCTTTCCTATTTTTGTAGGGATAGACTGTTGGTGCATAAGTAAGTCAGTCTTCATGTGAAGTTACTCTTTTTCTTCTTTATTACCTTTATATCTTCCCTTCTTTCTATAACGAAGAGGGGTGGTAGGTTTCACACTTTTCTATTTTATATTCATTGCCAATATTTTTCGCCTTATTGAAGAAGTCTACTTTGTATTGGCTTTTTTCTGAGTCTTACATAAGGGTACGTTTACTAACACGCTACGCATACGGATATTTTGTGGATTATTAAAGCTCCATAAAAGTTAGGATTCGTCACTAACACAGATAGAGAAATTACACATTATTTGATAGGAAAGCCACATACGAAGGAGATAGTATAAACTCAAGGCTTCTCGAGGTTTCGATCAGATTTCAAAAATGGAGCAAATCGAATCCGTGAAGAAGATGATTGATAACCTCCGTTCCGAAGACCCAGAACTCCGTCTTAGTAGTATGCGTGGCATCCATCTCATCGCAGCCACTCTTGGGCCGGAACGCACCCGTGATGAACTCCTGCTCTATTTGACAGATTACCTAGATGATAACGACGACGTTCTGCGTGTGTTTGCAAATGCCTTGGGGACCATGCTGCCTGAGGTTGGCGGCGTCGCCTACATCACTTCTCTACTTAATCCACTTGAGGTACTCTGTTGTTTAGACGAGGTTACTGTACGTGATGAGGTTGTTGTATCGTTGGAACACATTGGTGAGAATATTTTTCGTGGCACGAACAGCAAAGTCGATATGGCAGGCAAAGCGCGCATTGAGTATCTGAATCTTCTGGAAAGACTCAGTCAAGGCATACCACAGTGCCGAAGCATCGTATGCAGTCTGATCGCGACGGTCTACCCAAGTGTCTCATCTAGCGAGCGGACAAACCTTATCAGTATGTTCAAGGCACTTTGTGCTGACGAGGAAATCATGGTGCGTCGGGCCGCCTGTGTGGCGATGGGCTCAAAGTTGGCAAGTATTCTCAGCCCTAAAACCGTGGTTGATCTTGTCCCTGTTTTGGTAAGTTTCTCCAAGGCCGCCAGCGATGGGGTTCGCCTCCAGGTTGTGCCAACCGCCGCGGCTGTCCTGAAAGTGCTGCCGGAAGTTCACCACAGCTCGATTTTGAGTGTGATCAAGGTCCTCTCGGCGGACAGCTCTTGGCGGGTGCGCTACATGACCGCGGATTCCCTAGGGGCGCTTTCAACTGCCATGACGCCACCAGACGTGGTGAAGTTTGCCATTCCCATCTTTCGCGCTCTTTGTCAGGACACCGAGCCCGAAATACGCGCCTCTGCAGTCTTCAATATGGAGGGGATGGCCTCAGCCTGTCGCGATTTGAACGGGAAGAAGGAGATTCTCATTACTGGGACGCGCCTCATATCGGATGAAAGTAGTCATGTTCGGATGAGCTTAGCGAGTTCGGTGCTGAAGTCCGTAGCAAACGTCCCAAAAGAGCTCTGGGATACTACCATCATCCCAACCTGTACCAGACTTCTTAACGATACGGAGGCCGACGTGCGCCTTGCCCTTGTTTCATCCTTCAGCTCCATCGGAAACACTTCCGAGGCAAAGGATCTCGCGCCAAAGCTGGTTCCAGTCATCATCGCCCTCGCCTCCGATCCAAAGTGGCGACTGCGAGAAACCGTTGTGTCGCAGGTGCCCTCTGTTATCAACGCACTAGGTCCAAACACCGAGGATATTCTGGACGTTTGTATTGAACGCCTAACCGACCGAGTCGCGACCATTCGCGACACCGCAGCGCAGTCTTGTTGTCGTCTTGTAGTGGAAAACGGCCCCGCCTGGGCCGTGCGTGCCCTGTTCCCACGGCTTGAGCCCATCGCCAAGGATAAAAACTATCTTCACCGAGTTTCGCTCTGCCATTTGTACGCCGGCCTCGCAGACGTTGCTGTTTTTGACAGCAGCACATGTGAGGCGGCTGTCTGGCCAATTCTAGTGCAGCTCCGGGACGATCCGATCGCAAATGTTCGACTGAATGTATGTCGAGCGGTTCTGGCACTACTTAACGCAAAAAAGGTTTCTTCTCGAGAGGCTCACAACATCTTGGATAAACTCAAGAATGACCCCTCGGAGGATGTGAGTGAATTGGTGACTCAAGTTGCTGAGAACGGCAAAGTCCCTCCAAATAGACTAAAAGGTGAGCAATGATAAGGGTTATATGGCGTGAATTTAATGTTTTCATTTGCATTTGGAAACAGACAGAAGGGAAGGGAGAAAAGATAAAAGATAGTATCAGGTTTTATGCATGGTTATTATCGATACGAAGAGATGGTTATCTAGCTTTCTTTATCTGCGAGTGAATAGGAATCGGTAAACTATTTTCCGATTTTTTTAATTGTTAGTTGACAGGTAAGGGGCTCGCAAATAATCGAGCGAACTTCTCTTCTTTTTTTTTGTTTATCCTTTTAACCTACATGAGCACTTGACAAATAGTGTGATGATAAGTTTCGTTCCTTTCAGAAAATCATAAATCGTAAATGGGTATACAGAAACAATGGATGCACATAAAAAGGTGGAGAGCGAATTTGGGAATTTGAAAGAAGTTCGAAGCGCTGTCGGAATGGACTACCGCCTATCTTTTTAGTTCCCACCATTTTAGTCGTCCTGTCGGAACAATAAGCATGAAAATTGTGAGTATCTCTTTACACAAGGTGTTATTTCCTATTCTAATAATGTGCTCACGCATAGGGGCATATGTTATTTTTAAGACTAGAATTTTATACATGTTGCCTTTTAAGTCCTCTATAGTACCGGTATTTAGCACCATGCATTTTTAGAGGTCTACTAACGCATATATACTGTACGTATTACATTAAAATTACTTGAACAATTCCAAGCGTCTATAACACTTTTTTATTGCTTAGGTGTTCTTGTTATTCTTCAAATCCCTTTCGATTACTCAATATTGGATCGAATGCTTTTCGGAATATGCGCTATTTATCGAAACAGTATACTATTCAAAGATTATAAGTACGGATATATCAATTAATTTTTGACTTGATGCCGAATATTCACTTTCTTGGCTAACCCCTTAAAGTTGTTTTCCATTTAAAGCCCATTTTTCCCCCGCTTTCATTCCTCGATGGGTTCTTTTCCTTTGCACAATCTAAAAGAATTTATTTACTCTGTGTGAATATCGGGATACGTAGTC
>AIHY01000126.1:0-25149 GCA_000331125.1 Phytomonas serpens 9T
GTCGTGGGCCGAGTACGGAGGCACGTAGCGGGGTACGTCTTCGGGAGGGAGATTCCGACTCAAATATTTAACTGGTATAGAGTACTCAATGCCATTATCAACTAGATGTGGAGGTGCTTCTTGAAAGGTTCGTCCCAGCGGGGCTGTCTGGATTAGATTAAATTGTTGACCTGCTGTCATTACAGGGGCTCCAGTGCTGTAGACGATTGGCGCTACCGTCACACCCGGAGGAGCCACTTCCGCTACGGTATAACCTGGATGTGCTTGAGACATAGAAGGACGATCTACAACTTCTACAGCGGCCGCACGTTGCTGCTGGTATTTCATATCATCAGCAATGCTTACAAATACCATAATAAGACGGCTGACATGGTCCTCATTGAGTTTCACGACTTGCTCGGCTGAGATATCAGCTAATGCATAGGAGCGCTTGCGAAGCTCTTCTAACACAAGAGAAACATTACGACGTTTTTTTTCAGAAGTGTTCGGGGAACTGTCAATGTTTGCGATTGCACAGCCAAAGAGCCGCTGATACAACAGCACAAATAAACTAGAGGTGCACTGCCGAATACTCGTAACGCGTTCGGACTGCCGCAGATTGCAAAAACTAAGTAATTCATTCACGTGATTCAAAATACGCTTCGTTTGAATTTCGTGCGGATCCGAGTCTCCGGTAGTAGACATAAGTGGTGCCAAGGGGTAGGATGAAGCTGAGGACTTAGGTTTCGCAGAAGAAAGAGAGGAGTTTGTGGTAATTGTTTGCACATTGGTTACTTCCTTAGACACATCAAAGTCCGATCCGACCCCCCTTTTCCTGTCTTCATGAAATTGAGGTGTGTTATCAACTTGGTGCGCGCGGTCAGACGCTTCTGAGTTCCGTACCGCTAACCTTTGGTATGAGTCGATTGTAGTGTTTAGGGTGCTGTTGTGTTGGTCATGATGTACATTGTAAGGACTTAATCTGGAGGAACTTTCAACCCCTCCCAAGATTTGGGACTTCCTATATTGAGCCTGCTGATAGGTAGTAACAGAAGATGTGTTGAGACTATCTTGATGCTCCATTGTTTTGAGTTGTTGATTTCGCTTTTTTAGCTAGTAAAGTTGTCTTACGGGATCAAGATTAGAATATATATGCTTGAAAGCGTAAAGGCTTAATACAAGGTATAAAATAATCTAGTAGCGTTGAGAAATGCTGAAAATAAGAATGCGTTCTTTTATGAACCTACGTGCTGAGTAGCACAAATATATATTAATTAATATAGAAACCTTTATCCAGTAGAAGAGAAATAAAAAGGAGAGATATACATCGACTTTAGCGAGAGACAAAAGTATAAAACACCCACAATTCACTGGAGAGAAATATTGTAAAAACTCCGATATACTTACAAAAATATATATATTAATGCAAGTAGATATATAGCACATTTACATGATATTTGTCTGAAATAAGGCCATAATTCCGATCCAACGTGCATTAACCTTAAATAACGATAGTAAAAATGTACAATGATTTGGGATAATAATGAACATGAGGTTATACATCGATGAGTGTGGACCTTTTCACGATAGATGCCCCTGAACTAAGCGACAGAAGAAAGATAGCAAGAAGCAACAACTCAATGATTAAGGGAAAGAATTCGAGAACTTTTCTTGCGCATACCGTATAAAGAACTTGAAGTTGTGTTGGGATATTGGACATAAAAAGAAAAAAGAAATTATCAGCTACCTTTAGATTTCGAAATTCCATTCCCGCATTTATACAAGGCGTTAAGTATGATAGCGCTTAAAAAGTCTCTACTAATAGAGAGCTACGTAATACAGAAAAAATGTAAATCCATACAAACTTTGGATTGCATTTAAAATGCTTTACTTTTTACTAGTATTCTAAATAACGTATTCAAACTCATTGCACTTAATCACATACTATAACATCAATAAAATTATCAAGGCAAATTGAGCTAAGTAAAAAAAAAAATATCGAAAAGGGAGAGTGAGAGAGAGTTTACAAACACAACGGAAATATCGAAAAATAATATCCAAAAAGGTGTAGAAAAGCTATTCAAAGGTGCAGAAAAATACTGAAGCCGAGATAAGCAAACAATCCCTACAGCACAAACTACATCACATTATGCATAACTGCGTTGCAACTACAATACGCACGAATTAATTATTGCATCCAAAAAGCCCCAGCTGATTAATATCAAATATAAAGCAACTTCCAGACTTTAAATATCCTCTTGCTTTTCTGATGCCTTAATGGGTTCTGCTTTCCTTTCGCTTGAATTCTTTTGGGATTCCTCTGCCTTCAATCAGCTAGTATGCAAGTGACATTTGGTAGTGTAGTTGTGCATGCACCAGTGTAAATAAGTAAACATCAATCATTGCGAAAGTCAAACTAAAAAATTCTTTTTTGATTCATAAATATTACTGATATCTATCACAATAAAGCAACCATTCAGTCCAAGCATTGATTAAATGACGATCCTGCGACTTAATAAGACACATTTGCTAGTGATCCTACCCGCCATCTCGCCCCCTAGGAGTAGAGTCGCCGTGATAACAGATTATTCTCAAGCCCCCCTCAGCTTCTGCCTCCCTCGATATGTTCGATATGGCATGCGTCCCAATGCCAAGCGAGATGAATGAAGAGGAAACGGACAAGATACATGGCGATAGCTAGGGTAAAGGGGGAACTCAGGTCTGTCTACTTCCTTCTCTCCATATCCCCTCTCCTTCCTTATCCCATCCGTCCTGCCCTCGTGGGAGGAGGACACAGTTCGGTCACAGGACCTCGCTGACCCGGTCTAGCGGAAGTGCGAGGAGGGGGAGGGGGAGGGGGAGGAGCCCGGTGACACGCGACGCCCCCCGCGTGCGTGCTGGGGCCTGCGGACGCGGCGGGCTCAGCAGGGTGTGGGGACCGCAACCCCACGCTTCCGGGGATTTCGTCACTCTTCGAGGAGGCGCCGCCCTCGCCGGGGCCGGGCTGCTTTGTTCGGGGTGACATCCGCGTCGCGTCTGGTGCGATCGGGTCGCTCGGATGCCGCGGTAGTTGGGCTTGGGGAAGGACAGAGAACAAGCCAGAGGATGAGGCAGCCGCGGCGAGAGGGACGGGGAGGACCATCTGGGGCAATCTCTCCCTGAGATTATCATCGCTCTGTGCTTGGTTGACGGCGTCTAGCACGCTTGAGTCCGCGGTGTTGATGTGGTCGTCCGGATTCGTACTCTTACTACAAAGTAGTATATCGATCCCAATGGAGGACCGCAGGGGTCTTGACGTACTTGGAATTGTGCTTGTTGCATTTAAGGATGCAGAATACGACTCCGTTTCGGATTCGGAAACGCCCTCCTCACCTAAGTGTTTGAGGCAACATTGTAGGCGATTCAAAAAGCTCTGCTCATCCATATCAGAACAACTCTTGGGACTTCCCCTTAGTGAGCGGCGGAATTCAAAAGGCAAGTATGAAACTTCTTGGTGTGTGCAGAATGGTGTTAGGTCATCGGAGGATGCGGTAAAGGGTGCCGCCACGCCACCGCTACTTTCAGGTGGAGGGTACTGAATGAGTTCCGAGAAGGCCCTTCGGGGCCATGTGGTTGTCATAGCCGTTACCGGTGGAATGCTCCATACGGTTGAGCTCGGGGAATGATCCGCTGAGGTTATAGATATCGTGACGAGTTCTTGCGAGCAAGAAGCAGCGACTTTGTTATTACTAGAATGTGGTGCATCTATTACTAGAGGAGATGAAGCGGCGGGTTGAATGTCCACAAGGCCGCTGCTGCTGCTGCTACTGCTCGTACCCGAAACCTCTGATGTGGCAACAACCTCAGCATCCGCTTTTCCGAGTTCACTTGCATTACCTTCGATCGCGTGCCTTGATGTCCCCTTATGGGTTTCATCAATCACGGGGTCTGGATTACAGCGATGCCTCTGAGCATTTGTTAGCCATTCTAGCATCCACTCAGCGGTTGCATAGGGGCCACGACTACAAATTTCACTGGGTCCAACTCGCTGCATCTCCTCAAACATGCATCGAAACAAATCAGGCAAATCCTGGCGCTGCTGAAGATATTCCTTTTCCTTTTCATCAAGCGGAGCCCAAACCATGTCGGAAACTTCTTCAAGAGAAGTAAAGATATTGGTACTAACTACGGTAACACCATCATCCGCGTTACAACCAAGAAAGATGGCTTCTTCACATGCTGATGATGACACTGCACACTTCGTATCCCCTGAGTCCAGATGCGGGTCAGGTTTGGCATCCTGAATGGTAGATATTTCCTCAACAAGAACTGTTTCACAGTCTTCCTTCGCAAGTGAATCATTGGTAGGAAGCGCCCCATGTGGTCTCATAGGAAGCTTAGCTAAATGGTGTACACGCGGCTTGTCAAGCAATGGTTTACTTTTGTATAGCCTTGGCACCTTTATCCCACGACCTTCAACAAGGTGTTGCGTACCGATTGGTAATCGATGCCGTTGGATATCTTGATGACCTGAAGACAAGACTACGCATGTATTCCTGCCTTTGGCTTCAGGGATGCTTGGAGGCTGCAAACGAGTGCTAAAAAGTGTGAAGCTACGTGGTGAGAAAGAGGTATGGTTGTACGACGGGGATGGCATTTGTATAGCAGATACTAAAGTAGGAAGCCGTGTACATGTGCTATGAGCACGAACACGCCGTGTCTGTGCAAACCTTAGTCTGTTATTATGCATACTGTTTGGCTTAATTTTGTTATCCTGGTCCGGTTGTTGATCGATAAGATGCGGGTGGTTCTCGTTTGGTAATGGTTTATCTTTTAGAGGAGAAGCCGATGGGCTCGGGCCCGTTGGCTGTTGCATAGACAAAGGAATTAATCGTTGAGACGCGTGCTACTCCTTTGGGCTACTAAGCTTCTACCACAAGTTTGATTTAGCTGCATCAACATCAAGGAGAACAAAAATTGAGAGATAAAAGAAAAGAGATTGAGTTTGGAGACATAGTAGATGACAAAAGATATAAAAGAACGGACCGACACATAAAGTGAGTAACATCAAAAATAACAACAGTTTTCCTACCCCAACTTATCCAAAAGTAACAACATCGAAATGAATAAATGATCCTTCATCGCACACCATAGCTAAAGTTTTGAAGCTGCTTTCTATGCAAGGAATCAAATACGCTCTTTTTCTTGGACCACATTTTTCCTCGGCTGCGACGCACTTCAGACAGCTTATTAGCCTTGTCCACCTCAATCACACGGCGCTGCACTTGTCGTCCAATCGGTTCTTGCTCCCGATCGAACTCAACACCTGTTGTGCCTACGTTCTTTTGTCTCTCTGGGCGACGACCAAAGTTCTCGAGCAGGTAGTCCAGTGTACTTTCCTCGTGAGCCTCGCCCGTGAAGCGTTGGGCCCATAGGCGGCGCTTCTTGTCCAGAATTGTATCCTCAATGAGACGATACACTACAAATGCATCTCGACCCATGACCTCCAGCCGTTCAAAGTCGGTGATGCAGCGAGCAAGATCGGCACCCCACGGCACCTCCAGACACAACCGACGCAGCTCCATTAAGTAACACAACACAGCCGCTGTTATGGTTTTATCTGGTGTATACATAAAGTCGTGAAAGCCACACTTCTCCTCGTAGAAGGCACGAACGCGCTCGGGGTTGTGTCGGTGGTTTTGTAGCATCCGCGCGGCCTCGATCTTCTCATTGCATTCACTCATAATCGGTTGCAGCACCGCGTGCACCTCATCCCAAGAAAGCTTTCCTTTGGCGATGTCGAGCCACTGAGGATCGGCGCTCATAAAGAAAAGGATGCGGAGATCGATTGGTGATATTGCTGCCGTATCGGTGACGACGGGTATGTCCTGCTTTGCTTTCATTTCCTTGTACAAGGCAACCGCCTCCTTGCTCGGGACATCCTCCAGCGAGAGTGAGCCATGACTCGGTGCCATGAAAATGCCTTCAAAGGGGGTGGTGTCGGGATAGATAAAGTCCCCATAGCGCTCCTTAATCTGCTCGTGGGTATTAAAAGGCATCACGTCAAGCTCCGTCACATCCACACCATCCGGGTCGATGTAAGGTTTGTGCTCAAAGCGTGGCAAATAATCGCTCTGCGAACCGTCAATAAACCCTATTGGCCCCCACCGATCCCACAGATAGTTCGGATCAAGGCCAAGCTCTTTCCGTCGCACTGCACGTTCGAGATCCATGAGGGCGTGCCGCATCGCCTGTGAGAAGACGAGAGTGCCCACCTGAAGACCGTTATCGTCCCAGCAATGCGCCCGAAGCGTGTTCTTGTCATAGAACGGCTTTGTGATGCCAATGCACCGCCAGTAACGTGCCTCTCGTGTGAAGTGGATCGCAGAGTTCAGAAAAGCCTCGTCATAGATATGACGATTACCTTTGATGGTCTCGTCGTGTAAGAGCATGCCAATCAGCTCGGGTGTGTCAAACACCTTCCAGATAATTTTAGTCTCTAGGTTGTAGAAGTTGTAACTGAGTCGCTCATGGTTACGCCCGAACTCTGGCGGAAGGTTGTACGGCTCAAACCAGGCTTTCTGCGGCATGAAGGTTCGATCTGAAAGCTCTGTGCGATTGCGGTCCAGGTAGCTGCGCACCGCGATGCGCTGATTTATGGTATGCTTTTTGGGAATCAGAAAGAAATCACCCTTTTTGTAGCGGTATACCTCATTATCAGCCTTGTCGCCACTCGTAGTTGCAGTGCTATTTCGTCGCACAGAATGAAAAGTTGAAGAATAGATAAGCCCAATGGAAGACGCGATAAGGCTAGTGGCAGCATTTCTTCCCCTTCTCGAGAGCATACCTTAGGGACGGTGAGGCACCTATAGAGCAGGCCAGGAAATAAGCCTAAGAAATGAGGATATATTTTTTATTTTTTATTCGTCTCTAAATACTTTTGCTCATATGCGGATACCTTTAGTGTGCTCAAGCTCGCGTATCTGAAGCGAAATCGAACAATTAGTCCTCTGCTTATACTCTTTCGCTATACACCTGATGTTTTGAGAACCTAAAAACACACATCTACACACAAGAAAAGCGAGTATGAAATAAAGGGGAAAAAATAAGTACGGCGTGCCGAAATATCAGCAATGCGACCCGGGATAAGGAAAATGGTACAGATGCATGCATAAGTGAGTAGAAGTACAACAAGGGTAGTAGTTTCCTACAAACCTCTCAGTCCAAAAATAAAGAAAACAGCTAAAGTATAAAAATATTGATAAGCAAATCATTTACTGCGGGTTACCAAATCCATGATGGTTAGATTAATTTCTAGATGTCATCTACGTAAACTTGAGAGAGTTTTTCTCCTAGATTTTCACGACTCCATCTAATACATATATATATATATATATATATATATATATATATACATATATATATAGTTACAAAAATACCTGAATTCATTGCTACTCAGTGAGACTAAGGCTTACAAAATATCAAATGCATTCCCAAATATGTCATTGCATATTTAATAAAACACATCCGGGAGGTAGATGAGCAAGGCTTAGACTTTTCTCCTCTTTCCTTTCTACGAAGTACTCTTTACTTTCTCTTTACTCCAAATGATTTTCCGAAATAAAGCGGTGGAGTTGGCTTTCACATGGATTCCGGTCTAATAACCCTTGCCTCCCGACACCATTATCCTTCCGGTGACTCTTCTGCGACTGAAAAAATGAAGGAGCAGAGTAAAGTGAGCGGATCACTCCACCACTCCGCCCACTATCCCGCCCCCATCGCAACGAGGGCGAAGCAGACATGCATTGATCATGCCGCTCGGAGGGTGACCTGACGGAGAAGACCAAACCACTCGAGGTGCGCAAAGATTCCGCATAGCCACTAGCGCACTCGGTGAGACTTCCCGGTAGCAGGATGCCCTCAAGCGTTTGCCCAGTCCTATTCGCCCACGATGCACTGCTCCGGCTTCCGTCGCGGTCAACACTGAGCGGTTGCGTGGCTCGGACAGGGGGAGGGGATACCGTGTGCGAATGGGTCGTGGGCCTCCCACCTTGCGTGGGCGAACCAAGCGCCTCATCCACCGCATCCTGGACGTCCTCCACGTCCTCACTCCAGGGTAGAGAACTTCCTGGAGGTTGTACTTGACCTGTTAAGGCTAATAATGTACAATGAAGTTGGTAAGCCTCACTCTGCTGATGCAGCCAACCTAAAATAGACTCTAATACACTAATACTCGTAATGTAGCCATTGCTAGATTTATGAAGACGCAAGGCCTCGTCTAGTAGTGCACTTATCACTGGATCAGCTTCTACAATGGATTTTTTTTTGAGAAGACAACGAAATGGTTCGGAGCCGTTGGTTGCTCCCCGCAAACTCACCTCCCCATCGGCCCCCTGTTCTATAAAGATCGTCGTACGTTCGAGAGTTTTGACATACCTTAGACGATAGCAAAGAAGCTGCTTCGGTGCTACAACCACAACATCGTTGTCTGGACTGTACGCGGATGCCAATGAGCGCAGAGAGGACTCTTGGAACTCCTCACAGACCCATTGAATGGGGACGTTCGCATACATACACGTACAAGTTTTAGCAGCTAAAGCACAGGCGTAGGTCTCGCGCATCGCCTCTAGCCACGCTGAGTCGTTACAGCGCACCAGAAGTGGTATTCTTAACTTTCGGTCTCCAGGAAGGGAGCACGATGATGTCTCAACACGCAGAAAAAAAGCAGCTATGAACATGAGGCTGTGCGCAAGCTTTGCGTCGCGTGTAAAAATGACAACGCGAGGCGTAGAATAGTCCGAGAGCCGATAGCCGCCATCCCTTTCATCCCTCTTGTGGTGCGTCGCCGTCGGTGGGGGGGTGGGTGGCGGCGGCGGGGTCGACATTCTTCCCTCCTCGTCCGCTTCCCGCTCCTGCGGCGTCGTCTTGAGAAGGTCCCAGTAAGCGGCATAGGGATCCCCCCCATAGGTTGCGTTCCCTGCACTCACATCCACACCGTCAGAGCGCTTGGCGTTGATGCCTACGGCAATCAGTCCAGCAACCAACGCGCTCAGGAAGTCTTTACTGAGTGCATTCACATGGGTGAGAGCTGCCTGTAGGCCTTCCGCAACACCGACTTGAGGCGCATTTGGAAGGTTCTGCTTGGCGTGGTCACCATTGGGTGTATCCCTTCTTCGCATCATCAAACAATCAAGAAAAAAAGGCACCCCATATTGTGTGTTCACAGCAGTTCTAAGGTTTGGAAATCCGAACAAGCCAAATGAATTGAGGGGACACGCGATATCTAAGGCGTTGGCGAGCTCCTCTTTCAGCTGATGATACATAGCCACCGCCTCCTCGGAGCGCTCGAGATGACGCGTAATATGTTGCACTTTATTGTTCCTCTCGCGTTGACTACTACCATTTGTATTTGAAAGATACTCAACAAAATATAATTGCACAAGGTGCATACTAAAGCCCAAGGTGCGATGCAGCATACTTCGCAGGACATTAAAGTGATTGAGCAAAAAACGAAGATGCACCCCTCCCGGTGGACATGTGATCACAAGGGAAACGGCTGTTTGCAAAGTCTGCAACGAGTGCATCATGCTTGTGTGAGAGGCAACAAGTGCCGTGAAGATGGTGCATAGAATGACACGGTAGTACCGCAGTGTACCCTTCGCTGTACGCACCTCCTCCACACGCAGGTTCCATGGAGGGCCTTCCCGACCTCCAGCAGGTGATGAATCCGCGGCCCCTAACCTCCCCTCTTTCAGCACCTGGATGCGGTCGGTACAGGAGGTCGGCGCCGTGGAGGTAGAATTGAGGCCACTCGAATATCCATTACCACCGCTATCCAACTCAAGAAATGACACGGAAGATGACATCGGTGGGGGCGGCCGTGGCCCGTGACCATTGCCTCCAAAGGCGCTAGGAAATGCTACCGCCTGCAGGCTCTGTTGTGGCACCTCCTCCAGGTTCAGTCGATGGTCGTTGAAGTCTCCGACAGAACTAGAGAAGTATTGACTTGCCTGAGAGTCCCTTTGCCCTGACGAGCCTGGCGCCCTTTCCCCACAGTAGACTTGCCGCCAACTTGACGTACAATGCGGACACACCATACCCTGATGCGGCTTTCGATCGCTATCCCCGGTTCTTGGATTGTTCTGCGCTCCCCCAAAGGGTCTGAGGTGTGAGGAAGCACCGGACTCACTAGGAGCACTGCTATGAGGTATAGATTTTCTTTGTTCACCTTGCGGAGCGTCACTGGTGCTAGCATGGTCGCGATGCTGCTGACCTTTACCACCGTGGAGTAATTGCATGGGAATCCTATTCGAATGAAAAAGGGGTGGATTATTGCGTAAAAAAACTAAGAAGTAGAAACAGGTCTGATTCAAGGCATCAGATCTTGTCGGCAAGAAATTATGATCGTGGTAGCAAGTGAAGCTATTAGACAAAAGTGTATTATCTGGAGATGAATAGCCTTGTGAGGCGTCAACTGGACGCGTTGCGGTACTAGTATGTGGCATATTCACTTCTTCTCTATATGTGTTTCCCTAAGTGAATTCTAGATCAAGGATAAAGTGTGGAGCACTTTAAGCGTCTTTAAAGTACAATTTTCACTCCAAATTAACTACATGGTCAAAGAGCAAACACCTAAACCAACGCTCAATGATTTTGGAGTGTTGGCCCAAGCTTTTTTCCTGTTGTTCATGTTGAAGATGATGGGGGCCTTACTTTAGCCTCTCAGAACAAAACCGATTTCATAGCAGAATAAAATAATAATAAAGGGAATACCAATGACAGATACAGTGGAAAAAAGGAAGAAAGGAAAAAAGTAAGGGAAGATAAATAAATGGGTAGCAAATGGTGATGATGAAAAGAATGTAACAAGTAAAGGAATGATTAAACTCACACCTTTTCTATTCTTTGAGGGCCCCTCCATCGGCTTGAAGAAGCCTCTGAACACGTAATGTGGCTGCGGCTTCATCAAAGGGTGCCTTCGAATTCGGGCTAAGCGCTCTCCATGCTTGACCTGCAGCTACTTGTGAACTAAATTTACCTTTGTTGGCTGTGCGAAATAATTGATAACTTGATACACACACATTCAGCTTAGTGCTTCGCTTTTTGACAGGTACCTGAGCTTCAAGTGACCCTTCACCGGAACTCTTCGCGACAAGAGGGTCTGATGGTAGAGAACACGCGCTTGGTAGATGCTGTGCTGCAGAGCCTGAAGAATGCTGTGAGGACGGCATTGCGGTGTCCGCTCCAACAGCAGCTGCCGTTATGACAGAAGCATGAGTAGGATTTGTCCAGATGTCGCTCCAGACCTTCGCTCGCTTCTCGCACTCCTCGCGGAGCTGCCGGTCGGCATAGAACCATTTCTGCGCTAGGATGCGACGTTGATGCAAGATATCCTCCTCTCCTGGATTTAGATCGACACGTTTAGTGATGCCACCGTTACTACTACACGCATCAACTTGAGCACTTGGCCTCGCTGCACCACGATTGATATGCTCGTCTACTCCACAGCTTGATTCATGACAAAACACTTCAAACGCGGAAAGAGGTCGCCGTGGGAGTCGCAGCTGCCTCTGAGCCCATTCAATGACATTCTGGTCCGCGTTGAAGAAGGCCCCTGCGGGATCTACAAAAGTCTCATTCACATTTACTTTATCACCTGTTTGACGCACTGTCTTACCGTTCGTTAGCAAAGGGAAAAAATGCGACGAGTTAGAAGTTATTATGGGATGTGTATGTTGTGATCTTCGCGATTTATCGGTATTATGAAAATACTGACCATTCGTAGAATCGGCTGATACAGATCCCGTGAGATACTTTCCACAGCACGGACAAAAGTGCGTGGTGAAGTGGCAAGAGGGGCAAGAAAATGGTGTCAGAACACTAGAGACAGCCGTGGATTGTCGCATCAGATACACTATCTACTAAAATAAGCAATGAAAAGTAAGGGAGGAAAGGAAGAATGCAATTTGAATTTAGGCGTGAGTTCCTTTACACACATATACACATGAAAATAGAGTCCTGTTTTCGAAAAATGCTCTAGTTACTTCCTAATAGATTATCTTTGTTTTTGATGGTCTGTCTCTTTCCTTTTATATCGCAAAGGCCGGCAGACAGTAAGACACGAGTGGAAAAAAACATAAATCTAGCATTTTAAAAAAGCTCCCTCAGATAGGCACATCAGCCCCATACGATAGGGCCTATAAAATGTCTTTGCATCAATAGTTATATAATGAATGATTACATGCTATTTCCTCTCGTTCATTTTTTCAAAGTTTATAATTTTAAAATGGTACTAAAGAAATTAAAAAGATGACGATATAAAACGCACTACAAAGTTGTCTTACTTAGGTAATTCTACGTATAATGAATAGCAACGGTATGACTTTGTTGAGGAACCAAAAAGCGATCAATTCTCCAGCCATTTCGTTGAAGCTCTGATATAAAGCGAAGGTACAATGGATACAGCTGATCGTCATCCGATTCATGGGCTGATTTTGCCACTTTGTCATCTGCGTCACGGTGGTTTTCTGAGGGTAGTCGACAGCACTGGCGGCGCAAATCCAACACGCCATCCGCCCTGAGAGATTGAATAACGTGCAATGTGGCGTCATCCTGACGCCCCACAATAGCAGACTCGCACATTGCACCTTTGCTACCGCGTTTAAGCTCCTCCTCCGCCTCAGAGGGGATCTCTTCACCCCCCTGACGCTGCAGATCTATCGCACGGGCGTGGCTGTACGCGTAGAAGTATGCCCAAAGAAAGCGCCTGGGTACCGTCTCGAAGACAACCTCTGGTAGGGCCTCACTGTTGGAAATATTCGGGGCGTCTTGGATGCTATTATCGCGGTTAGAAATCGATAGCATCTCGGACTCCTTGTCTGAAGTCAGAGAGGGGGCGAGTTGCTTAGCGACCGATTCCCAGCTTTTTGGAAGTCCACTTGTAGTGAAGATCTCTGGAAGCAAGACGTAATATGTACGCCGATATTCATCGAAGAGTAGTGCCACGCCACACGCTGACAAGCTTTCACTCACCTTTTGAACAATGTAATGTTTAGCAAATACAGAAAGATTAGCATTATTATGTAAGATTGTATAAAGGGAAGCTCCAAAATAAATCCTCACCGAGAGGAAATCAAGACGCCTGCACAGGAACCGTCTGAAAGGAGAAGAGGAATTAGATCCGAGAACCTTGGAAAGCATATCGGATTGAGGTAATATAAACAAGTTTTCCTCCTTATTAGCCAATTCAGGCGAAATATTCAAACGTCCTGAAGACAATCCTCCTTCATTAGTCATAGAATCGATAACACTTGGCAGTTTGGTGTCAGTCTTCTTCGACATCCGCTCAAGCTCCATCTCATTCTCATAAAAACGAGCAAGGCACCACTCCAGTAGCGGGGCGTTTAGGTGTGTTAGAATCATTGAACGAACTGACATATAATTCGCGAATAGATGACCAATAGTAAACAAAATAAACACCTTGAGGGTGGCACTCCACGACGTCGGAGGGGTCATATAAGATACAACATTGCCAAGCAAAAGCCCTATAAGGGCTGAAATGTTGCTACGATTCCGGGCTTTGGCGTCGACATCCGCAGAGTTTCCTTTCTTCGCAAAGTGCTGCAGCAACGCCTGACGGGTGCCTTCCCCTGCCACGGACACAAGAGCCTTCAGTACCGATGCCGTGGCCACAAGCAAAAGAAAGATAGGCCGACCGAACCATGCTGAGAACAACTCAATAAGCAATGCGATATCATTACTGATATCCGCGATGAGCCGCCAAGTTTTGGCGCGGCAATCCAAATTGGAGCTCACACGTGTCGAAAAAATAATGCTGGAGATCATCAACACCCCATCCCGCAGCATCCACGACGCGGTCGACCCGATGGCGCTCGCGCTGGACGCCCCAACCCCCACTCCTATGAGCACCGCGCGGATCGCCAAGGTCGACACAATGCTGCTACAGAGCGTTTGCACCGCATCCCATTTGGCCACATCAACAAGGTCTGGCGTCGTGCTGTTGGGAAACCCGGCCGGGAGCATGACGCGTTCGACCCATTTACGCCAGTGGAAACGTGCCGGTCTGCTGTTACTTTTGTTTGTCTTCGGAGTATTATAGGAGGCATAGACCTCATGTGCGCTAATCTCCGCAGTCACCTCAAGGCCATCGGCACGCGAAGGGTCCACCCTGAATACACGCTTGTGAGTACCCTGGAATTCATTAATCATCGATGTATATAAATATTATCCTTTGCTGCTCAGTTTGTTCAATTTTGCTTAGTCAAAGGTTTATTTTTGACCTTTTTTCTTCTCTAGGAAGTTTACTTTTGAAAAAAAATAAGAATATACTAAAAAGGCAAACCACCAGTGATAATAATAATAAATGCAAATGTGCCTAAAAGATTATTTTGAGAAAATATAAATTAAAAAGAGCATAGAATCACAACATATTTGAAGGAATTAGAAAAATAAACTAATACTAAGAATGATTATAAACTAGGCATTACTTGAGCGATCAAATTATACTCATTAGGTTCTTAAATAGACGCAAGTACCAAAAAAGATCGCTTGTTTTATTCGCTCTTTGCATATATCAGTGAGTTTACAGTGTTAAATTGAAAACTACTAATAATGGAAAGAGTATTTCTAATGTATTAGTGTGAGTCTAAGCACAAAAAAGGCAACACAAATAAAAATGCTACTTTATCTGCATTTATGGAGAAGCAACAAAAAAAAAGGACGATTCGACGCCTCGAGTTTCAATAAAATCAGCAAATGATTAACGCAAAATTCAGGAAATAAAACACGGAAGGTGAAAGGGCGCATTTGTGGAAGCTGCACAGTATCCACCTTTTGTGATGTGGGCAATAAACTACTTCTTCCTCTGCTCCTCACATAAAACAAAGGGTTGTCCATTCCCAAAGAAATCATGCAATAAAGGCAATTAAGAATAAAAAATATCTATATAGATAGATATACATATAGATATATCCCATAGAGATGTTTCCCCTCTACCATCCTCTCCCACAAAATATATCCAAGGAGATGACAATGGTGGTTGTACCACAAATGATAGCAGAAAGACATGCATCGTCTTCCTATGCTGGCCGTCAGTAAAAGAAACCACACACGATATAGTTATACCACCACTTACTTTGCGTGGTACTTCATGCAAGTAGAGAAAAGTTCCTTATTAAAAGGGCATTTTTGATTCATCTCTTTTATTGACCCCATATAGCTCCTCTTCATCTTCTTCCTCTTCATCTTCTTCCTCCTCATCTTCTTCCTCCTCTTCCCCTTCCTCTTCTTCGGCCTCTTCTGTCGCATCCATCTCAGACAATTGACCTGGGGTTCGTGGATTGGCGGTCTCCGGTGGGCACGCCTTCGAAGGGCTCCCAGACGCATTCTGTTGAGGGGCGATGGTCAATGGACCCATACGGGGTGGTTGCGACGTACCGACTCCCCCTTTCCCTAGCCATACCCCACTGCCCCACCCCTCACCTTCGATATCGTCCGAAGATTTCTTCTCCGAGGTCTCAAGTGCCCGTAGCTTGGAGTGGAAGAGAGCAATGTGGCTGCGCACGAGCTCGTCCTCGTTCGCACTACCAGCCTGACGAAACACCAACCGTATCAATTCCTCGATCTCGGCCGTTGTGAAGTGTCTATAGTCTTCTGTCGCAATAAGCTCATTGACGACATCTTGAGTACGAATATAGCGCAGGAAGACAGCAGGGCGGTATAAGTAGCTGCCCACTGCGTCATGCACATCAATGTCGGTCGGTAGGATGTGTTGAAATGCTGCTTGAAGAACCATAAGGTTCGTATTGAGACGCGCGAGGCCCGCCGATGAGATGTGCTTATCCCGAAGCCGTGCGATCTCCAACAATACAAGCTCGCTCGCCGGCCTCGACAAGGTCAAGCAGGTATACTTAATTTTTTTCCACGGTAAGTACTGCTTCATCCGGGCATAAAAGTTCTTTATGCAACGCGCATACGCCTGGACGAAGGTGTCCGCCGAGGCGGAGATCACGGCGGAGCTGTAGCACTCGTCACGGAGCTGTGGAAGGAAACAAAACGCCATGAACCGGGCCTCGATAGAAAGGAAAAAGAGTGAAAGCTGGGAGAGGGCGTAGAGCCGCGTGAGGTGGCCCGCTAGGCGGACCATCTGCTGCATTGTGGCCCTTCCCGAGGCTGAAGGGATACGGGAGAGGTCCGAACCGCGGAGGAGCTCCCGGAAGCGGTGCCCAGGCACGCAGCAGTCGGAGTTGATCGGGAGATGGGCGCCCTCCGGCCAGAGCCCCCGCGCCATCTCTTCGCAGAGCCACTCCGTCGAGAAACAGGTCGCCGCAAGGGCCACAATGGAGCTGTCATCGCCGAGGCAAAGCTTATTTGGCGGGGTGAGCCCAATGCGCTGATCAAAGGCGGAGCCGTCCTCGAGTGGCTTGGACTCAAGCGCGGCATCGAGAAGCGGGGAGGTGGCGGCGTTGTACTCATGCCCACTCGTGCGCTGGGCGCAGTTGTATTGGTAGTACAAAAAAAGATTCCGGTCGACGTAGTCATGCGTGTGATGAAGCCGCTCTTCATCACACAGCAGTGACCAGACCTGATCGGGTGTCTCAGCGAAGGCACGCTCAAATGCGGTGTTGATTAGATGGTGCTGAATGGTATCGACCGCGAGCAACTGCAGCTTCTGCATTAGGAATGCGGTCAACTCCACAACGAAGGCCTCAGAAACACTTTGCTCAACAGCCTCCGCCAGCGATGTTGGGAGAACAGCTCGAATATCTGCCACCTTTCGGACCACTTTGCCGACGTAGTGCACGCATGCAAGAAGGGGAAAAGGGGCGTCAGCAGTGTTGACCGTTGGCCACACTGCACAATGCTCAGTGTTTTTTTCAGATGACTTGTCGTTAGTGGTATCATTCTCAGACTCGATGGTTACCGCCAACGCGACAGAGGTCTGCGAGGGCGATGCAGTGCTCTTGGACTGAGGTTTTGGGGCATACTGTTTCGCATTGTTGTCTAACGCTCCAAACAGCCGCAACAGTTTCTGAGAGTGAAAGGCATACAACGCGGGAATGTAAGTAATACGAAGAAACTCCTTGAAAAAACTAAGGACACTTTCATCGCGACCTAATAACCCAATCTCCGGTACACGATCGCAGCACCGTTTCACAAATTGTGAGGCACATCCGTAGCATGTAAGCACGTTCATTGACGTAAAAACGAACCAGTTTTGCAGAACAGATGCGTGCGAAAGTACCGAGGGTATGGAACCCTCCGCTGCCACCCCCCCTCTACCACCGCCACATGTGTCTATGAGCGCCAACGGGTTTGCCGAGTCGTTCAGCACTGCCTGCGATTGCAAGAGCTGGACTTTACTCGTCTTATTGTTATCAGCCTGCGCTCGTTTGACGGCATCTACCAGACTGAACGAGATAATGCCGACTTCCTCAGTCATGCGCAACAAGCCGTTGGACTGGTACGTGGACAGCAAGCGATCTAAGGTGGCATCATCCGCCACGTGGCTTCCTCCCTCCTTCCGTGACGCTGCCATCCTTTGCGCCCGGTTCGAAAGGTTACGTTGCTTTGAGAGAGACGACATAGGGGCAATGTTATCATCTTCACCATTTTTGATCTCCTGCGCGTCGCAAAGAACACGGAAAACGAGTTCTATGTGATAGTTAAGCTGAGACCATAGGACCTGAAGGTCCCACTGACGACGCAGATCGTTGACAAGCCCCACAAACATGCAGCGCACACCATCCGTTATCTTATCCGCTAGGGATAGACGAACTCGCTTGAGTGCTTCCACGCTGCTATCGTTAGGGTATCTAACTGTCACGTCATCAATGCATGTATTAAGAAAATCTAAAAGAGCCTTCAAACAAAGCTTCCGATCCGTGGATGACAGGTTAGCCACGCGACTACTCGTGGTGAGTGACTGAGCATTCGCCGACTCAAGCACGGCATTCGCGTTGAGAAAGTTTTCCATAGTGAAAAACTCTTTGACTTGGTAAAGTGCCAACCTTTCATTCTGTATTTGTGCTTGGCCTTGAGGGGCATTATCTGCATCATCAGAAGCCGGGTATTGAATCGGCTTGTCCTTTTTAAGATCAACTTCAGTACTGTTCAGTGCAGCATTGATGATGTTTCCCACCTGAGGCAAGTGTGCATCTAGGGGAATTTCCCATAAATTCCACTGCGTGCTACACTTCTCCGCATCAAATGGGGACGACTGTGTGATAAACTTGGAAACAAATGGGTAATATGTGACTAGAATAATTTTATATAAATAGTCTGCGTTACGCATAAACTCCTCTAGCTCGGCGAACAACGTACAAAGAAAGGTGCGCAGGTCGTGAGACTGAACCGTGGCAATAGCCTCCTCCATCGATACGGTGTCACTAGTGAGGCTAAACGCCTGCACCATGGTAGCTTGCACGATAGCGGTGCTGTCGCTACCCGCTAGGCTAGTACTACGAATCAGCTTATGTCTCCATGAGTTGTAAAGCAAAAGAAAACGTGCAATAAACCATTCGATGCGTTTTGTTGCTCGAGAAAAAAACGCCTCGTGGCAGCTGTCAATCTTCCCGAGCAGCAAGAGACTCTTCACGCATAACGGGATAAATTTGAAGTAGTCCTGAACTAAGGAGTCATCATCTGGGTTGTCAGAGATGCTTTCTACGACATCCTTCAGACTGCGATCCTTTTTGAAACTGTCGGGGCCTACAATCTGCGTATTTCCTTTAACGTTTCTGGGCATATGTACGGAATTCGCTCTCGCCTCAGGGTCCTCACCACTATTTCCTCCTGTAGGCCTATACTCCTCCCCACCATCAACCCAGCCCGCGGATTGCCAGTACTTCAGCATGGCGGACTGCAAATCGGGAGCCACAACGCGCTCAGAGTAACTAACATCCTCGTTTTCCTGGATCATCTGCTGTATCTGGTCAGTGTTCGCCCTGGACAGTCGATTCTTTCGAAACACACAGTCTATTAAATCGTCAATAATCATAGTATGCAGTGTCGCCATTGTGGTTTCCACGTTCTCACGTAAACCTTGCGTGGCCCGAATCTGCTGCATCTGCTCTTCCTGCAACGCCTTCGAATGAATTATGCAGAGCTGCACCGCACGCAGATAGTGCTTGGACGTAATTAAGCTTCGCACATCGGACTCGACATTGATTGCATCCTGAATGCGCTGAAGTGTCTCCTTCATCAGCAGCGACTTCATAACCCGGAGTCTAAGCATGTGAAGCTGCTCGGCGTGCGAGTCTAACGACGTGGCGGCCTGCGCAAGATCCCGCTTTAGTCGTGCAAGGGTGTCGTCACTGCCCGAAACAGTGAGAATCATCTCAGAAAAGTTGAAGATGGCCTTGTTGAATTCGTCATGGTGGACTTCAATGTATTCACCAAGATCAAGATCAATTTCATCCTTAAGGTCTTTGTATGGTAGGACCTTCTCCTCAATCTCGGCAGGGGTGGCATCGACGCCGGTCGCCCCAGATACGATGATCCCCACCACGTGCGTATGGGGTGCAAATTTGTCGGAGAGCAGCTCTGGGTCAACCTCCTCAAAGAGCTCGCGAGTGTTTCGCACGAAGTTTCGATCCTCAGATAGAAGGTCGCTGCATTCGTCATCGGATCCCACGGTCCTCCCCACCCCGCCGTCCCCAGTACCCCTAAACAAGCACCTCGATAGAGCCAATGCCGCTTCCATCGGCTTTTGCTGCGCTACAGCATCATTATTGTCTTCCTCGCCGAGGTTCCCACCAAGATCCTTGAGAAATGGTGCTGAAAAGAGTTCAGATGTGACCTGTTGGTGTTCAAAGGCCACGGTCCCAGGCGAGGGCGGCTGTGGTGAAGCAGAAGAACCCATGTGGCTCCGCAATTGGCTTACAGGTTTTCCTTCTTCCTCATCGTATTTCTCTCCCTCCTCATCGGATCCTGGTATATCATCTACATAGCCACCAGACTGTTGGAAAAACACTGAGTGGGTATCAGCATAGGCGTTTTGCGCCAAGAATGCTCCATTTATAGAGTAGGCATTTTCGCTTTCGGGCAAAAAATTAGTATTATTCTTAAAATCAGTTGTTTGATAACGCCACGCGCACATTTTCCTCCCTAAAAAGTAAAAAATAGAGAAAAGGTAAGGAAAGCGTCCAAGGTGCCCCTAGAGTGGCAATCCTTTAGTAGACAAAACGCACTTCCCTTACCACTCTTCTCTTGAGGTAAAAGCTTTATCTCCTTTTTTGTTGAAGGCTTTGTAAATTCAAGGACTTGAAGTGATAGAGGATAAGCTGCCCAGCCCGTTTCCCACGCCTTGTCCACGATTAATTTAACCCTATTGGCTTCAAAAGCAAACCTATGGATATTTTCCTCTGAACAAACTATTCAACACAAAAACCAAAGTCCCAAAGATAGCAAAAAAAAAGAGGGAAAAAGGAAAAAGTTTTAATTTTATCATCATATTTCCATCAAAAGGGCATATCTGTGCTTGATTCCAAAAATCTCGCTTTTGACCACCTGCAGGAGAATCGTTCCACCATGCAGGTTTCTTCCAACTTGGTTTATTTTGTCTTTAAACATGAAATGAAAACTTCAACTTAGGGACAGTCTGTGCATCCTGACTCCATACCACCTTTCACAGGCTCCTCAGTTCTTCGCGAACTTCTTGCCAAGCTTATCCGCAGCCGTCTTGGTAACCACCTCAAGCACATTGTAGCGAATGGTCTTGCTGAGAGGGCGGCAGTGGCCGACGATGACCTCATCACCAGGCTTCGGATCGAAGGCGGGGCTGCAGTGCACCGCGAGGGACTTGTGGCGCTTCTGGTAACGCTGGTACTTCTTAATGAAGTGCAGGTAGTTACGGCGGATGATGATGGTGCGCTTCATCTTGGTGGAGTGGACCACACCGCGGAGAATGCGGCCGCGGATCACCACGTTCCCAGTGAAGGGGCACTTGCGGTCAATGTACTTGCCGTTCTTGGCCAGCTTGGGGGTCTTGAAGCCGAGGCCGACCTTCTTGGAGTACCGGATGTGGCCGGACTCGTTCACGTGCTTCTTGTTGGGCCGGTGAATGTTCTCGTTCACGGCCGTCTGGCGCTGGTAGGCCTTCTCATGCTGGATGGTGGCATCCACAGCATGGGTGCGGAAGTACTCAGGCTGAGCGGACATGGGTGTCGTTGTGTTTACCACTGTCAGAGAAATCAGATAAGGTAAAGATAAATAGGTGTAGAGAAAGAGACATCATAGAATATCAATCAAAATAAAAATCACCAACTTCAACAAAAGGTGTAAAAAAAATGGTCACAATTAAATAGGAAACTACGTATGTAACTCGATATGTTTTCGTTTTACTTTTTGTATCAGCAAATAGTGGAAATCAACCTCTAATAAAATTGTCTTACAGCAAGAAATCAACAAAGAATGTACATTTGTACACTTTATGAACCTAGTAAACTCCTCTAATATGAAGAAAATATTCTAAGGAAGTATCCGTACAGACGTACGTAATAGATAAGCAGTCAGAAAGAGAAACAGCAACTGTAATCCAAAGAAAAAGCCAACGTTATCTAATCAGAGCTCCAGGTCTGATGAGTGGTTGTATCTCATATCAGTCGCCCTTATGACATTCCACGGTACTCTCCAAGCGTGGATTCATTAAAGTTTTTTTGCGTTTGCTCTATCGGGGGGGAGTGTGACGCTGATGTTGCGTGTTTAAAGCAGATGTCCGAGGAAATTCACCGGAGGTACTATTATGTATTGCAGGCTGATGTAAATATGAAGTGTGTGACACATCAGGATAATTTAGATGTTCTGATTGAGTACCAAACATTTGAGGTGGTGGTAAATTTTGAGCTGAGCCTGGATTGGAGTATATATCATAATATGGGTGCATTAAACCCGTTTCTGCAATACTTACATTTTCCGAAATCGCTGGTGGGATATACATCGACATGGGTGCTGGCATAGGCATTGGTTGATGCAGAAGGTTGGCACGTAAATTTTGTGAATCCGTTGGCATAGTGCTGTTACGCAGAAGGAACATTCGGGCGTGAGCCCTCTTGGCTTGCTCAATGAAAATCCGTGACTGCTCGGCCTCAGCTTTACGCATGCGCAACCAGGCCTTGTACTCCTCAATTTCTTCAGGTGTCATAGTGCCATATTTGGGTAAAGCATTCTTTAAGTAGAATATGAATGTTACAAAATAAGTAAAATACCCAATCGCAATGAATACATATAACCCAGAAACCGGTACCCAAGGCAGATATTTTCCAGAAGTTACCCCACAACTACGGAGATAATTCCTAAGCAAAGCTGATCGTCCTTCAGAAAAGGACGCGGCCTGCGTCAAGTAAGTAAGTAGAAGAAGCTCCGTCGCCGATAAGATATCCTTCTTGATATCCATGTTGCGAAACTTTAGGGAGAAAAAGTTTATATCAATGCAAATACGATTTGCAATGCCGAAGGCCAAGGTAAGTAGACCCAAAACAAATATGGACTTCATCTCAATTGCATGATCAGCAAAAATGATGTTGACATTGTCGGCGCTCAGTGTTAAAGATACACCATTGAATGCGCTTAAGTCGTCGACGGTCTTGAAGCTACATGTTTTGGTTTTATAAACCAGGACAGGATTGAGGGCAAAGTCGTTCTTAAGAAATATGGAATGTTGAAAAGTTCGGTTGGCACCTAGGGTAACGTTTACAATGAAAGCAAACATCATTAATAATTGTATACCCGTGCAAAGATAAACGAAGCTAATAATGCGCTTCTCGATTTTTAGTCGCCCCTTAGACGACTTCCTTTGAGAATCGCTAACTATCTGCATAGCAACAATTATAATATAAAAGCAAATAACAATAATAATAATGCAAAGCTTTTCGTGCTCTATGTTAAAAGTAGGTGCCCAACAAAAAGGATGGCTCAGAACGAGAAGTCAAAGTAACACAGAGATGTTTGAAGGTGTAGGCTCTGTGATTTCTAATGATCCTACAAAATAAATATAGGAAAGGATAAAGAAAAACACTGCGGAAACCATGTAAAGAATATATTGGCATATAAAAGGTTCAAGGTAATCGTAAGTTTGGAATAGCAATAGTTATAAGAAGATCATGCCACCCTTGGTTTGCCTTGTTAAACGCGTAATAGAGACACTTCTCATTATTAACCAAATATTAGCTGCGCTGTTATTATGAAACTTACGCCACATCAGACTAAATCGACTCGCTCTGATAAATTAATAAAGCTCCACTCTACTCCATGTGATTCGCCCTCCTCGTTTCCTTATTCTTTGTATGTCTGCCAGTTTGTTAATCCTTAAACACTAGATCGAGAGGATCCACTGCCGGCTGTGGATGCTGCGCGCGGTGAGTATCCGACTTCCCTCGTATCACCTCATTCGCGTTCTGCTTCTCCAAACGACGGAGCTGCCTACTACGCCGCTGCTCCGTTGGCGGCTTCGCCGTGCTGCTCTTCCACAGAACGCTCCCCTTGCAGCAGCCGTTCAAGATTGAATCTGGCTCCAAGGTGAAGCGCGGGCCAATCTCCAGCAGGGATGGGGGATCGGTGGGGACGATCTGGTAATTGCGAATCCAGATGTGATTATCAAGCCAGAAAAAAGACATAATGCGATCCACGAAAGGTTTGGAAAGAGGATGGTAGCGCGGCGTGTTGAAAGCCATGTGCAGCAACGACTTTGCAACACGAAGGTGCGGTTGAGCCTCGAACTCGTGGTCAAAGTGAAGCAAGGGACGGCTAAACTTGAGGCAGTTCCCCGCCATACGGATCTCATCCGCGGTATGCACGTTTGACAACTGAAACTTTATGCTCGGACCGCTTGGGGCCTGTGCGATCCATAGGTAGCTAATATCGCTGCGGTGGGGCTCCACGTACATAACACCATTGCACTGATGCAGGCCGCTGAGCTCGATGAGCTCGTCGCCTAGGGTGTGGGTTCGACCCACCTTCGCATGCGCGCGGGCGTGCGGCATGAGCCCGCGGAGATCCACCAGAAGGTGGCGATCCTTGCTCGACATATTTCTACCCCCCAAAACAAGGCACTTTTGTCGGTTAGTCATGCGCTTATTAGTGGTAGCGCGTCTCGGGTGAAACTCTCCCAGCATGCTTTCCTTCCCGTCCTCCTGTTTCTTCAGGGCCGATGCCGCCTCCACGGCCTCGACATCGACACGCCTATCGTCAGTGCTAGCTTCGTCCGCCTCGGCGTGAGAAGATGCCGAACGCATGCGCTTTTTAGCCATTGAAAAGAGCAAATATGTAGCTGAATGGTGTCAGTATTTTTTCCTCCAGAAGCAAGCGAACTCTTTCCTCTAAGTTGAACTCGGTCAAAAGCACGTAATCGAAATAGAAAAGAGCTAATCCCTATTTGCAGACAGAAATAGTTCAAACTATATACTCCTCACTAAAAAAAAAAATGTGATAAACAGAAAATGAAGAGCAGAATAATGCATAAGGCAGTGAAATAGACTCCCGAATGTGGAAAACAAAGGGTTAGACTGCCAAAGAACAGGATCGATTTCAGAACCGTCATTAGTTTGGTTTGGTGTGTTTGTTTGATTTTGTGCTGTACAAAAGCGATTGTGTGTCGCATTCCAACATCCCTCCTATTGCTAGATGCGATACCCACGAACGCCTCGCTCTATTGAGATGAATAACAACAATATGATTAACAAGGATTGCCTCAACCTCTATCCGTTTGGGTTTGCCGAAGAGAATGTTCGATTCACGCCGTACATAACGGTGGTCACGCCGGACAGAAAAGGAAGCTTACACGTTTCACGCGCCGCACTCAGAGCCTCCCCAACCGACAAAACTCCCTTACCTCCTCCCACCTTCGGACTCGTGGAGTATCGCAGGAAGCGTCTGGTGAGCCGATCCACCTCCCCGTTCGTGATATCCCACAGACAGCCGATAAAGGACCTGGCCCCTGCGTGGATGTAGGCCCACGGCATGCCGTAACTCTCAAAAAACGCGTTTCCCACCATCCGGGCAGAACTACACCCCATGAGCAGCACATCCGGGAAGTTGCGAGACGGAATTCGATTGTACAACTCGCAGCGCGGGAGCTCCGACTCCCCTCGTCGGTGGCCGAGGTAAACGTAGACAGAGCGGCCCTCCCGCAGGAGGGTGGCGAGCACCGCGGAAGACCCTTTCGGGGCGGCCTCC